>VUQR01017873.1:0-35876 GCA_015108515.1 Hemichromis elongatus | reverse complement strand
CTCCCCTGATAACAAACTGTGTTTAGACTCTTGGTTCCTAACGCCTTCGTATGCTTATCTCCAAGGCCAGGTCGGATGGCGGTCTACCCAGCGCTGGAAGTGCGCATGCGCGAACTAGCATGCTGCCTGAAGGCTGCAGGGCGGGATGCTGTGTCGAGCTGGCTACCGTCTCACCCCTCACCCACCCCAATACTGCTTGTGATGTGCTGTATGGTGTCATGTGTCTAAAGTTATGTGCTTTTTTTTGTGCTGAGGTGTTTTTTTCTGTTCTCAAACTGTTCTCCCATAGGAGCTCAGTCTGGGTGGAGCTTTTTCTCCTCCCCTCACCTCATGTTGTGTATTTTCGCTGTTTATTCCTATCAGCCTACCTATCTGACCTGTGTCCCTATGTGATGTCTGTGTATGTTTGGTTGGAAGGTTCCTTTGTAAGTGCGCGTGCGCGGCATGCTGCCTGCTGTAACCATAATTTCCTTCGGGATTAATAAAGTATTTCTTATCTTCTTATCTTATCTTATCATTACGATACGTCATCACATCCTCACGTCCTGGTGTTTGAACTTTTTGAACTTGAGGATCTGCTTCTTGTTCAGATACTGAGTGTGACTGTTGCACCATTTTTTTTTTTTAGAAAACTTGCAAGTGTAAGCATTTTAACTTTCCCGTTTTGGCTCTAGGTGAGTGACTGGTGGGAGGAATACGTCTATTTAAGAAGCCGAGGTCCCATAATGGTCAACAGTAACTACTATGGCATGGTAACCACTGCTTCTTTATAGAATTGTGAGCTAAGGTTAAGAGTTACATTAAAGTCAGAATGCTTTATTTTCTTTACCCATGATTTTGCTCAAATCTCCACCTCATATCCTGTTTTCATTTTCAAACTTCCTGTCAGTCCAGATCAACCCGTATCCTTATCTTGTTTACTATGTTTTTAGAGAGATAAGGGAATTATATAACATTTCATTCTCCTTCCATTGCATCTTAATCAAAAATCTTCCGATGGTTGTCTTTTTTAAAAATCTTCTATCCTTTGTGTGGTCCTTCCAGGATTTTCTGTATGTGACACCAACCTCAGTCCAGGCAGCCAGGGCAGGGAACACGATCACTGCTCTGCTGCTCTACCGCCGCAAGGTGAACCGGGAGGAACTGAAGCCGGTGAGGCCACACACATTTCTGCAGACTGGAAAAATAGAGATGGAGTGTGTTTGTATGTGTGTTTTGGGGTGACAAAGACTTGTTGTTCATGTGTTTAATAATAATAAAAAAGATGACAATGATGCGTATCGCTGTCAGATTTTTAAAAATCTTCCTTGCAGCAGTTTTGCATCAGTAATCTGAAAACTTCAGTGTCTCTCAGCCTGTAATAATGAGTTCCTTTTTTATTATGATGACTAGAATGTATTCATTCATGTATTCAAACTTCAGTTTTAATGCAGAGGGATTTAATGGAAATATTGCAATAATATTGTAGCATTGCTTTTATACATTCGGTCATGAATGTAATTGGATTGATCCAATTATCACGAGTGGAAAATAATCAATGTGTTTGTGTCTTTGTGCTTTAGAGCCGCGTTCCGGGTACTGTCATCCCCCTGTGTGCTGCTCAGTGTGAGAGGATGTTCAACACAACACGCACACCAGGAGTCGAGACTGGTAACAAATACACACATAGTCGGAGTATATACAGTACATAAAGATGCACTTTGATTGGCGCAGTTGTATCTTTAGTAGGGGAAACCGTTTCTCTGCAAAATTCTATTATTTGCTGTTTTCTATTTCTTTTACCTCACAGAAGCAAGCTGCCAGCAGCAGCAGAATTATGGTGCAAAAGTAGTGACATGTCATTATATACAGTGGGGAATTATTATTCTGTCCCCTGCTGAATTTTTAAGTTTTCTCAATTCCAAAGAAATGAACTGAGATCATGAGTATTTGTAGCAGGAACAGTTTGCTTATGTTTTGTAGACTTCTGTGCTTTGTTGGACAATGTAGCTTCATTATCAGGTAAAAAATTGTCATCAAAGGCAGATGCACTCTTACACTCAGACATGCCCAGAATTGTCTTTTTGCAGATGTTAAGAAATGTAAACGCATGTCATGGTTATATCTTGTAAAAAAGTATACCAGCATTATTGCAGACAGTATGATATAGGACAGCCCTATTCTTTTCCACAGATGTGCTCCAGCACTGGCTAGACAGCGACTTTGTGGCAGTGTACCATAGGGGGCGCTATTTTCGCCTGTGGGTGTACCGGGCAGGCCGCCTGCTGTCCCCCAGGGAGATTGAGTACCAGATCCAGAGGATCCTGGATGATTCTTCACCCCCACATCCTGGAGAGGAGAAACTGGGAGCTCTCACTGCTGGAGACAGGTATGTACAAAGTGGCAGCCCCTGATGCACCATCCTAATATACTTAATACTGGCTCCCAAAAATTTGACACGACAGCAGCAAGTATGCTTGAATTTTCTAATTGTGGTGGAAAAGCGGTTGACGTCACATGACTTTTTATATACAGGCTTTAGTAGGAAATTTTGATACATTTTCAAACTTAACTGTGAAACATTTGGGAGAAATATGAAAAGTTAATCACAGTTTCTTGTCTGTAATTAAGGAGAGGTATTGATAAGATTAAATTAATTAAAACTGAGTAAACCTGTTAAAGTTGACATCAAAATTTTTCTTACGTTAAAATAAAGTAATTCGATTATTTTTATTTCTTTACTGAAACACAGCCAGTTGTATAAAGCTGTCTGAACCAGGTGTCATTCTATTTAGCGGGTTGCTCAGAGGCAGCTCACAGAGACAAGCTACAGTGCGACCACTGGATGGCACCATAATATACTAGTCAGAGCTCTTTACTGACACATTTAATTAGTTATACAATAGACTTAATGTGTAGACTCAGCTTTCATTTGAGAGTACCCACTTTAAAGTTTGGTCTTGGAGTTTCACCCTCTTTTTAACTAATTGGACAATTGAGTCTAAGGATATTTCATATGAAAGCTCATTATGTCATTATCAATTAAGCAGATAAAAGGCTTGGAGTTTATTTGAGGTATGTTACTTGCATTTGGAAAATCTTTCTGTGAACAGACAACGTGCAGTCAAAGGAGCTCTCCATGCAGGTGAAACACGCCATCCATAAGCTGCTAAAACAGAAAAATAAAACATACGAGAATTTGCTATAATATTCGTAAGTGTCAAAATCTATAGTTTGGTGCATTCTATCGATATCCAAGTCTACCATAAGGTGGACTGCATGAAAGTAAAGCCTCAAGAACAATAATAATAATAGCTTATGATCGAAAGCACACTACACCGGTAAAAACATGCATGATGGCCGGCTGCACTTATGAATTTTGAGGTGTTCAGAGACTTACTCACTGCTCAAATCCAGTTAAATGCAGTCAAAGTGATTGATGGTATTTCATAATACAGATGGGCAATGGCCCAAAATATATACAGCCAATATATAAAGCCACACAGGAGTTTATTAAACTAAAAAAGAGGATTGTTTTCCTTTTTGTGGGCAATCTTTAGTTAAGCGTTGAGGTTTCTAACTCTGCACCTAAAATTTCTCTTAACTTGAGGGTAAAGTTTTGTGTTTGGCTAAATTGAAATGATTAAAAACAAAACATTGGAAACTCATCGTGCGAACAGTAGGTGGAAATTTTGGCTTGAAGAACAGATGAATAAAAATACAATGATCAGCTCTCCAAGTAAATGCATGTTAGTATTTGTAATATCTGTTGTACAAACATGTCTAGAATGTTTTTCCTACGGTTTAGAAGCCTAACAAAAACAAAACAGAGAAAGTGAGAGTGCCAAAGCTAACGTGTATAAGCAAATGGATTGTTAGCAAGTTCCTGCAAGGCATAGTGATGTGACAAGAGACTGAACTGTGGCAATAATGAGAAACAAGCATGCTGGTAAAGTGTTTGCCTTTGATGTGTGGAAAAAAACAAAACACATGAACCACATTAATCAGAGTGTTGTTTCACACTGATGAAAATCTATGATAGGCTCGCATGATTGAACTTTGAATTGCGCTTTTCTCCAAAGGCCATTAAGACTTGGCATACATGTGTCCCTCCCTTCAGGATTTCCTGTTGTGATTAAAGATAAATATGTTGTGTATGTTAAAGCTGTTTTAGACAGGTGCAGGTGCACACTTCCTGTTGCTAGTCTCGTGCTGTTTTCTTCTCCAGCATGAATAGTATTGTGCATAATTAATGAAAAGATGGTAATGACATCAGAACTATGTGAATATTGTGCTGCCAACACATTATTTTAGTTTGCAGCATAGAGCATGGCTTAAAGCAAACAAAGTGGGGAAAATGCCGCCAACATGATTAGCAGGAACGGTCTCATGAGTCTTTGCATTGATGGCTCATCCGTCAAGCAGTGTATATTACTAAAGTGGAGAGCCGACCAGCAAATCGGACACCAAGTATGAGATTTTAGAAAATATCACTGGGCTTTTGTCCAAGAACTGTCGTCTGATTTTACCATTTGCGTCACATGCAGAAATCTTTGACTGTGTGAAAACTTTGTTGGAAGCTTCAGTCTGCTTGATGGGAACAATAGTTTGATGTTTTGTGAGCTTTCAGATTGTCTTAGGTTATCTTAGAGTGGACTAAGTACTTTAGAAGGATGCAGTGTTTAGTGAAATACGTTTCCTCATAAATGTTATGGAGCATCTGCAGTTTCCTCTGAGTTCAGCCTTCCGTGAACTTTCTCCACTTCTGAGACTCCTTTAGTACTTTGTGTTTTAGGACAATTGTGCAAAAAGAATTGCTGACTGTGAGTACAGACCCTCAAGCAAAATAATGATTTATAATAACTACATGTCATCCCCTCCCAGAATTCCTTGGGCTCAAATGAGGAAGCAGTACTTCAGCTCTGGGGTCAACAAGAGATCGCTGGATGCCATTGAGAGGGCAGCCTTCTTTGTAACCTTGGATGACGAGGAGCAAGGCATGAGGGGAGATGACCCAGAGGGAAACTTGGACTGCTACGCCAAGTCTCTGCTTCATGGGAAATGTTATGACAGGTGAGGAGGTCACCAAGGAACGTGTACGTGGGGAGGGGGGGTTTATCTTAAACATATAAGTGGCTTCAAGAGCTCAACTGCAGTGAGCATTGTATAAAAATGGGAAAGTGAAAGTGGATTTGTAGTCATGAGGTGGTTCATCTCGGAGACGAGAGCTACTTTATTACATCATCACTGGGAATAGATTACCTACCCAAGGGAATGATCACCATTACTATGTAATGCTCTGGAAATACCCTGGTCTTTATTGGAAGACAGTCGGATGATATTTATAAACTTACTGCATCAATGTCCGTCCTTTTAAGAATGATACTAAATAGGAAATATATTTATAAGATCTTGCCTAATCGCATTCCATCTCAGACCTGAAAGTACAATATTATTCCAAACAAGTACTTCACTCAGTGGTTCCTGGGTTTTTAAAGAGGAGGATGAGGTAGACCCTTCAGCCTTTAGGGCCCTCTTCAGCTCTAAGTTTGGATTCAGGAGACAGACACTTTCTCTGCTTTTAAGATTAGGCTTTAAACTTTCTGTTTTGATAAAGGATATAGTTGGGGCTGAGTCACGTGACCCTGACAACACCCGCCACGGCTTAGTTGCTGGAGAAGGGGGCTCCCACTTGCCAAGTACTTGCTCCATTGTTGGAGCTTCTTGTAGGGTCTTTGCCTCGCAGTAATAGGGAAAGATCTGATAAATATACTGCAAAGAATGGAATGAATTAACTAAACTGTTGAGCTCAGATTGTAAGAGTGGAAGAGTACCCCACACGCATGCCCGAACACACACCATAAACACCACGCACCTCCATCTCTGTTAGATACTTTTTTTATGCTTTGTTTTGCTGTCTTTTGTCAGTTCATTTAATAAATGTTTCAAAAATATACTGGTTAGCATGGCAACATTGGTACGTAGTAATGGCTGGATTCCCCTAAAATACCAACAGAGTAGTACACGGGATGGCAGGAGATTAGTGAAGTGAAACATAAATATAGTAATCAGCTCCCTAATCTTTTGCTTTTGTTGGCCATTGACAGATGCTATCAGTTACTATTTGTAGTCAGTCATCTTTCTTACAAAACGGTGCGATTTGATTTAAGCTGCTCACTGAGGCAAAAAAAAAAATGAACATGGAACCTGGATTTCCCTAAAATACCACCAAAGCGGTGTAGACAGAAAAATGTTTTTGTTTTTTTGTTTTGATCCTTAGACTGCTGCATATTTTCCATGACTGTGGAGATGGTACTCTGAACTTAATGCCATCTTCAAGAAAGAGTTTGATATGAATGATTTTTTTATGTGGCCTGTTTTGCTGAAAGTAGCTGATAGATGTTGGGAGCACTTGTGATAAATACTTTGTGTACTAAAGGGTGCAGGTGCGTGGCGGTTCTTTGTTGGTGGAGCAGTTTGTCTCGAGGGGTAGTCGTCTAAACTAAATGTGTTTTAGGAATGCGATACAAGAAAAGTAAGATACAAGGCTACCATGAAAGAGTTTAATGAAAGAGGAATCGTAACATACTCGGCTCTCAGCTTTCTTTTTTGTCTGTCTGCAACACAATCTACAGTATATGCCAACATGCATCTCGTTTCATGCTTTATCCTCTGTCCTCTGCCAGGTGGTTTGATAAATCCTTCTCTGTTGTGATCTACAAGAATGGGAAGAGCGGGCTGAATGCAGAGCACTCCTGGGCTGATGCACCAACAGTAGCGCACCTTTGGGAGGTGATCCTTAGGCTTATTTCTGAATTTGTGCTGACATGCAGTTATGACGCAGGGATAGCATAGCTCCAGGAATTGGCTGTGTTAACAGAATCGGATTGTGTCACAGTATTGTTATCTTAGAGATAAGTATGTAAAGGTAGAGCATAGAGTAGCGATGGATTACATGTGTGAATGAGAGTGAAATATTCTAATTTAAAAATTGTAGTTTTATGTAAAGCAATGCATCATATTCTGTAATATCATGTTGTATGATCGCCTGTGAAGGCCAGGAGTTCTAAAAATTCACTTTCCCATGAGCTGAGAAAGACTCATTTGGCCAGTCATAAACAAATATTCGTGGTATATGTGGTCCCACAGGGGGCGATCCTGAGTTCATTTGTTTGGCTTTTTTGTCGGCAGTTGACCATAATTATGCATTATTATGCATAATTATGTGTCCTACCATTATTGTGCGAGTAATGCTAGTTTTATTTCAAAATCCCATCAGTCTCGACTTTCTGTAGTTTACCCTGTATAAAAAAGGTTTCCAAATGTAAAGTCTAGTCTGTGTTGTGGGTTCTTTGATGCAGCATTGTTAACTTAGCTCTGCTGCTCTGTTCTTTTTAGAGAGAAGACATTTGATAAGTTCCATCTTTTTCTGATTGTGCTTTGTGAAATGTAACCTTTAGTATTAACTTAGGTTTGTAGAGTCTGAGATGCAACTCTTGGGTTACTTTTAAGTTCTCTGAGCATTAAATGTTGGTCTCCTGGGGCGATTGTGGCATTGTATTAACAGGGTAATAGGGTACATTTTTACAAGTATGACTGTGCTCACTGTTGTATTAAAAATAATCTTTACCTTCCCTCCTATTTTTTCCTTAGTACACACTGGCCACAGATGCCTTTCAGCTAGGCTACACTGAGGACGGCCACTGTAAAGGTGAAGTTGAGCCTTC
This sequence comes from Hemichromis elongatus, assembly GCA_015108515.1. Lineage (NCBI taxonomy): Eukaryota > Metazoa > Chordata > Actinopteri > Cichliformes > Cichlidae > Hemichromis > Hemichromis elongatus. The sequence continues at coordinate 28,170 of VUQR01017873.1, read as the reverse complement.
TCTACCCCAACCTCAGAGACTTGTCTGGAGCATCCCGGCAGAGGTAGGAATGCTGGGCAAGATGTGTGTGTCTGATTAGTGTGAACCTGCCCTCACTTGTCTGAAGATGTGGCCAAGTAACTTACTGGAATCTTGTGTGAAGTTCAGGTGTGTATGTATACATACATACATACATGTAGGTGCATGTCTTGACATCATGCTACAACATCTTGCCCTTACAGACTCCAGTATGATGTATATCTAACATGATTTAATTCTAACTGTTTAGGATTATTTCAGTGGCCCTGCTTATCCTGTACAGTGGAATCAAATTTATGTTTAAGTGATCAATGTAAAACACAAAAGTCATTTAGAGCTGATAGTTAAAGGCAGTTGGTTTCTCATTTGGGAGCTGCTGCAATTTTCAGGAAGTTTTGTAGAACGTCTTTAAATGCAAGTTTCTACTCTTTAAACTGTCAGTTAATGTTGTGCTCTTTTCGCTCTTGGTGCTAACAGTCCTACTATGTGATGGAAATAGTTTGGTCTGGTTACTTTAAAAGGGGGTTGTGTCATTTAGTTTTCCTATTGGAAACCATTTTTGTTTAAACGGTTGACTACATTTTTTTTTTTAAAGACCTGTAGAGTCTCGCTAAGCTGGCAATTGGTGGAAGCTGCTCGCTTGAACTTGGTTACCAGCTGCTGGATTTTCGGGAAAGGAATGTTGTTCCATTCTTGTCTAGTATAGCATTGTAGCTGCTAGCAATAGTCCTGGGTTGGCTTTGGCATTTCTTGATCATGTTCTCTTCTTCTCTGCATGAAGCAGCATTTTTTATGTTGAGGAATTTTATTCTGAAATTGTTAGATTTGTTGCAGTTGTTTTGCAGATTGGTGAATCCCTGCCCTTCTTTTCTTCTGAGAAGCTCTGCCTCTCTAAGATGGTCTTTTTTATACCTGATCATGTTACCGACCTGCTGCCAATTAACGTAATTGGTTGGAAATTGTTGCTCCAGTTGTTTCTAGTTCCATCCTTTTGTTGCCTGCATCCCAGCTCTTTGTGATGTGTTGCATGAAATTCAGACAACTTTTACTCTGAAGGCAAACCTTCTCCATTTCTGGTCTGTGTGACATTTTTTCCAAGTTTCAAAAGAGTTTGGTGGTGAATTGGTGTTTGTTGTAAGTAACTGACTTTGATTTAACTACAGGTGACAGGAGCAGTCTGTTAGCAACCAAAAGCAATCACAAGGAGGGTTTGGCACAACACACTTTGCAGCAGATTTTAGTCAGTAGCCTCAAGAAACTACTTATCTGTCACGCCTACGGAGGCAGACATGCGGCGGTTGATTGTAAGGACCCAAAATGCAGGCACGACTAAGCAGCAAGTGAGTTTTATTCATAAGGTGGGTGATACGAACAGAAACGGTGAAGGCATGGATGGAAACAAAGCAAAACCTAAACTGGAAAAAACTAATACAAACAGACCTTAAAACCTTAAAGGGAGATGCAGGGAGACTCGGGGAAAACAACACAGACGAACCAGCAACTAGGACGACATGACACACATTATAAATACACAGACAGGACCGTGAGGGAGCGATGAACAGGTGGCAATGCTGGTGGAACTGATTGGGCACGATGAAACAAGGAGCTTCAAAGTAAAAGAAGAAATACACAGAGACGCAGACTGGAGAAGAGAGAACACTGAGGAGCACGAGGGAGAGCACAGACATGATGGGCTGAGGAAACATGAAATAAAACACAAGGAGGGCAAACAAGGCACAAGAACTCAATTCACAGAGGGAGACACTCAGGGTAAAAACAGGAGGGAAAATAAACTAAACTAAGCAACTAGGGACCCGAAGAATAACTCCTAAAATAACAAATGAACTTAACATGATACAGGAACACAAGAAAACTGAAAACGCTGAGTCAAAATGACTCAGAACCATGACATTAGCAACCAGTTGGGGAATATCCTTTTTTTGTTTTGTTTTTTAACTTGCAATCAGGGGTTACTAGAAGGTGGTTAATCAGTCTCTAGACCTGCGTGACTGAGACCTTGGCTGACAGCGAGAGCACTGTCAGAGTATAACACCAGCTCAGCAGGTTGAGGGGTAATTTAGGTTTATCCCACAACATTAACTGACGGTGTGATATGTATGACCCCATCCTCCTAGGGGTGAGCGGTATAAACGGTATACGGTATGTCACATAAACAGTTTCACCCCGGTTCTTTTTATTCGTCAGGCCTCCAGAGATGACACCGGAACTCATTAGATCAATTTTACAAAACCATTTATTGATTAAATAGCTTCCGGAAGGGAGATCCACATGACCCGGCTGTCCCATGTAGATCTCAGCTTTCCTTAGTCGGTTTAGCAGAAACGAGCCCCCTCCCCACTTTCAGTTCACTTTCCTCTGCAAAACATAATTATCAAGTTACAAGAGATGAGACCCCCTCCCAGGTATCCTCTGGGGAATTTCCACTGAGTTGCATACTTATTTGTCACAGCCCAGCATGGGGGAGGGTCTCCTACAAGAATACTTCTAAGTTTTATGACGCCTTCTAAGCCTTTACTCAAAGCTCAGTTTTTCAACCCTTGCGCAGTAACTACAGCCCAGCCCATCCAGCAGTATATTAATGACTAACCTCGTATTGTGGATGGATTATCTCAGTAGTTCTCCTGACTGAAGTTTGGTCTGTTTACAGCATCCTGTCATGCAATTGCATTTGTCCCTAACCATCGGGAACCCTCCCGTTAATTTTTATCGAGTGGAAAATGTTAGCGTTCATCCTCCAACTTCATCATGTGTATGTTATGCTAACATAGCTGTGTCACTAGCGATCACATAGCACATCATTATATACCAGCTAGTCCAAATTCAGTAACCCTACAAACGTCACTGCTGTTTAGTTTTAGGTTTGTTTAGAGATAGCAGAGCTGTACATTTTAATTTTGTCAGAAATCTCTCAGTCAGAACATGGTACTTCACGTTTAGGTGGAAACTAGCATGCTAACTTCCAACTCTGTTAAATTTAATCAGTTTTGTCTTCATGGATGCCTGGATGTTAAATCGTTACATCTGGTAAAGCAGCAGCACTGATCATTTTAATAAAGATGAAAGATGCCGCAGTGTTTGTTTGACTTTGAGACCTGAAGCGGACGAAGTTTTGGACCCAGATTATTCTGTGAGGCTCCCGACTACGGTAGCCCTAATGCTCCAACAATCCATCAAGCGGTGTGGCTTCGTAGCTTAGTGTAGCATACTAAAACATTTTTTGACAGATTTTGGAGCGCCGTGTATCACATATAATCGGTTTGATTTCAGTAAACTCGTTACCTAAGTCATGCTGTTAATTTTGGAGAAAATTAAAGGATTTTAAGTGCGCCACTGAAGCGCAGGAAAATACAGTATATAGAAGAAAAGCTTATATCACGATATATATCGTTACAACACATGCTTCAAATTATACTGTGATATGGACTTTCACTCTCACTGATCACTGGAGCGAATTATAATTGAACAGGGAGATTTCCTACTACTTTCCAGTCAGGTCACCAGGAAGAACAGGCAAACTTCACACAGGAACAGCCACAAGGAAGTTACGAACACAAACCTTCTCTAATCTACTCTAATATATTATACTGATATGCTAATAATTGTGTTAGCATGTGTTACTTTCTAGTTCAACCGTCACTTTGCATTTTGAGAAAGGGTGCCGTTCTCACTCCCAAACCGTCATTTGTATTCCATCTAAGCTGTAAGGTTACGTCCACAGCTGAAGCTTTTTAGGTCAAAATGATACTTGTCATGGTGCTAAATGCTGTCAAAAGGGTGGGAGGGAGGAGGATGCAATTCAGCAGTGAGGGATCAAGGACCGTGAAAAGACACTAGATGTATTCAAGAACTCTGCTGCCCTCTTTACTTAAGTTGTTTTCACTTTTTTTTTTCTTTTTTTTTTAGGTTTCCCCTTGCTTGCAGTAAAACAGTGTTTCCATTCTGCTCCGTCGGCCTTTGCAAATGTCTGAATAAAGTAAAAAAACATGTTGTAGGTCATAGAAGCGTTTACAGCTATTTCGGTCTGCGTCAGTGTAAGCGGAAAGAATTTAAGGATTTCAGATGATATTAATCCTCTCTCTCTAAGACTTGTCTCAACTCTGGGACTGCAGCAGTGACTACAGTCATGAGCAACACATTTTTTTATTTATTTTTTTTAAGATAGAAAAGCTGGCGTACATTTTAGCCCACAGTGTCTCCCCCCACCCACTGACATCCTGAAAAAGAGGAAGCCCACCATGTGATTTAATAGGAGGTGCATGAAACTACATTCTATTCTTTTTTTTTTTTTTTTCTTTGTTTTTTTTGAAGTAGCATACAAAGTGCTGTCGCTGCACTCACATTCAGGACGGAAATTTTGGTGCACAAAATAATGATTCCTCTATACTATAGTTGGTTAATGGGAACTGGGCTTTAGAATCTGATCAACAAACCTGTCTGATTTTCTTGGCTTGTATGAGCTCTTTAATGCTTCTTATTTCTAGCCTCAGTCTCTTCTCTGTAACCTGCTTAGTGGGCTTGAGTGCATCAAACAAGGAATGATTGTCAGTGACACAGATCAACGGAAGAGCATTCAGACCAGTGTTACTAGTGGTAAGCTCAGACAAAAAGTGTTGCCAGGAAGACTGCACTGTCTATTATTCCATCTGACATGGCAAGAGTTTCTCCTGCCAGTGTACTCCTGACCACACGCCTGATTTTCTTACACCAAAAGAGAGGACAAAGCTTTCCTTCTTTACCCATAGGGACCATTAAAGCCCCTCCTTGAGTTCCGCCATCAGGAAGGTTGCCAAATGAAGCATCACTGAAAACAATCAGTGCCAAATCCTCACTGTTACCCAAGTGCTTAAACTTAAGTCACTTTCTCTGCCCTAGGTTTACGGATAACTTTGTTCACTTTATGAATGGACTGCACAGTTGCATCTTTGATTTTTAGATGCCAGGCTACATGTGTCAAACATAAACATTTGGCCTCGTTTGTTTGGCAACCCACAAAATCTGTCCTATTTTTGACCTGAGTTGCTCCCGTTCTGCATTCTTCTGTACAGCCCGTGCTGCTTGTAACTGGACCGGTTGTAGGTTGTCAATGTAAAGTTGTTGATGCACCTCTATTACATCATTAACTGTACAAATGTCCATGCCAACATAAGAGAAACTGTCATGTTCTTCACGCCCCACAAAGAAGGTAGATTTCAGTACAGGAATGACATGAGTTGCAAAGTGACTTGAACCAGCCCAAAGTAAATCATCAATGTGACATGCAAGCACTCCTGTAATCTCAGATTGTTAATTCGGCCAATAGAACACCGTGGAATCAACCTGTGATATTTTACCACCAGTTTTGAGCATAATGTCTCTGACCTTATTGTACCAATAAAGTGAAGCATCTGCAAGTCCATACACACACGTTTTAAAATTTCTATATAACATTGTCCTTGCCAGCTTCAGGTGGGGGGAGAAGATAAATGTCTCTCAACAGTTCCACTCCCTGCAAAAAGGCAGAATTAATGTCCATTGAATTCACTTTTCACTTGTTTTGACATATCACAGCTAGTACTAGTCTGAAGAACTCAGACGCACATGTTGGCGAGTCTTTCTGTAGTCCTTGAATATTTACCTCTTCAAACCCGCGTTCCACAAGTCGGTCCTTCAGGACAATACCATTAGTAGTTTCTTTGAGTGTACAGACCCATCTAGTAGACACACATTTTTGACCCAGGTCTTTCACTTCATCAAATATACCATTACTTTGCCGGTTCTCAATCAACTGCTGCTTGGCAGCATCAAAGGAGATGTCTTTTGTTATTAGCACATCTGCATCTCTGTTTTCAGGTTCAGTGCAAAGACCATCAACATGTGACTTGCTTTCTTTTCACCTTCACTACCATCAGACTCAAGATATTGCACATTGCACCAGTTTTTGTATTGCCCTTTGGCATTTCCTGCTCTGCCTAATGCTCTGGCTGTATGTTGAACACTGTTGTCTCTGTTAGTAAAAGTGATCAGCTGTCCTGCCCTCAACTTTACATCTGCAGAGGAGACAGGATCAGTGCATGTAGAAGGCTCATTTGCAGTGTGTGTCACAGACATGTTTTTGGTAGTGTCAGTTTCTATGTCACTAGTGATGTCTTCTTCCTCACTAATACTCTGCTCACCATCGGGTGCGTCTGTCTCATCATTTTCAACTGTGTCTTTGTTGTCGTGTCATCATCAGTAGCACTGCGTGGTATTTATTTATCTCCACTCTGAGCATCCGCTTTACTCAACCTTGACTGGTGCACTCTTACAAGAGTCCCCCCATGTCTTACAAATACAACAGCTCCATCCTGCCCAATAACTACACCCGCACCCTTTCACTCTGTACAGTCGATTCATTTGTAGTATACTTTTATCTCCTGCCTCATATTTGTTATCTATAGACCTAAGTTGCTTGCGTAGTGCTCTCCTGATCCTTTCTGAACATTCTGCCTTAGTAAATGCTTTCCTGGAAGCATGTAATGCTGATATATGTTCAGCTACTCTTGCACTTACAGTTGTGCCCTCTAAGGCAGGTGGCTTATCCATCAACACAGAAGGAAGGTTGGGGTTTTGACCAAACACAAGCTGATGTGGACTATAACCATGTACATTAAGCATACCGATTTGGCCATAAGGGCCAAGTTTAACACAGTATGCCATCCTCGTTCCTTTTTTACCTTCAGGAGGATTTCTGTAAGTGTCATGTTATGCCTCTCCAGTAGTCCATTGCTCCAGGAACTATACCTCACTTTTGTCTTTACCTCAGTGTTGAAGTTTTCCGCCATGTCTCGAATCTCTGTGATTTTGAACTCTCCACCGTTATCTGTGCAGAGCCATCTGGGGGCACCGTGAATGCTTATCCAGGTGTGAATGAAGTAGTTGACCCAGCTTTCTTTGTCTTTACGATGCTCCCGGCACTGAAGCGTGTGAAGTAGTCAATGATGCAAAGGTACCACACATTGAGCTCCAGTTCATAGATCCATCGCTACTGTCTCATTATACTCAGAAGCCAGGGGTAGACCAATTGCAGATCTTGGCTTGGTTTTGCAATAGCTCTTGATAAATGTCACAGTCACAAGCTATCTCTTGTAGAATAACTTGCACATTGTTTCTCTGTATTGCCACAGCTTTGGATGAGCCTCAATAACATCTCTGCAGATGCATGGCCAAACTGCTTATGAAGCTTTACGAGAACTTTGTTTCTCTTTGTAGACATTTCAGCAGTTACAATGGGAACTTCATTTTCACTCTAGCTTTCTGTAGTATCTATATAGGATAGACTTTAGCCCAGTGGTAAGTGCTCTGACAAATAGCACATCTTGTTCGCTTGCCAAACTTGTCAAGTGGGTTAGTACCTTGTAGTGGTTGTCACTGTCCACTCTGCGACGGAGTACCCTGTATTTAGGACCTTTTTGCTCCGTAAGGAAAACTGCATTGTGGTCCTTTGCAATGGAGTCAAAACGCAAATAAGCTTCATACGCACAGTCGTTTTCTTCTCTCTGAAACACCACGTCCAGTTTTGTAAGTAGTGCTTCCATACCTTCATCTTTGTTCAAATCTTCCTAGGGGATATCTGTGGCTGTTTCTCTGGCTTTCCCCTCGAGCCCCAGCGCCAGCGCGAGTGCCTGTTTCTTTTTTTCCATCTCTGTACTTCCTCTCCAAATATTAACGTCATTCTTCCAGCACTCGTATGGCCTGGCTTCATCAAGCTTTGGTGGTACTTTAGTAGCAGAGGATAGTTTCCAATTATAATGTAAACTAAAAAGACACGACGTCGTAGCCTCACCACAAGCACTTTATTTTACGTCATGTTTCACCGCTCACACAGAATAACAACAATTCAACCGTGCTTTCGTGATATAATGGAAAATAATAAGTTGACACTTTTATTTTTTTTAGACGAAACTTACTTATTTGCCACAGTCATGGATAACGGCCTCTTCCAGAAGACCTAGGTGAAATCTAAATGGGTCTCGCTTGACTTTTAATGCCAGGTGACTGATTGTCTTCTTATAGAAAAAATCTACAGTAAAAGGAGAGACTCCAGTTATCCCATTCAAACTGTTTGTATGGAAGTTGAGGTGGGGACCAGTTGATCTACTCTTGACTTTGGTTTTTGTCACCTATGTCAAATAAAAGATTTTCTCGAACTGGATGTAGATAGCGATGATTCTGGCAACTGTTTTACTAGATGACTGCTCGAAAAGAAAGAAAACATTAAAAGACATGTATTTACAGTACATTATAGTATATAAACATTTAGGTGTGGTACTTGATCATAAACTGTGCTTTGAATCTCATGCTGATGCCACTACTAAAAAAGTTCAACAAAGAACATTCCTTTTAAGGAAAATTAGATTCTTTAATGTCTCAGCTGAGATGTTGTCTTTTGTTTTATAGAAGTTTTATTGAATCTGTGATGTCTTTTTGTATCTCTGCCTGGTTTGGTAACTTGACGATGAAGAATAAGAATCGGTTGGGATTTCTGGTAAGAACTGCTAGCAAAATTTCTGGGCCCTGGCAAGATGGGCTTTTGACATTTATTACAAAAACGTGCTTAAGAAGGCTCATTCTGTTGTTGATTGGTTGAACCATCCACTTCAGGGAGTTTGAGTTGTTTCCTTCTGGCCACCGTTTAAGAGTAATTATGAGGAAAAGCAGAAGACTCCAGGTTTCTTTAACCCTGCATCCCATCTCCTTGATGGCAAATAACCGTCCTGTAACTTTTTTTTATTACTATTATTTGATATTATTGTTTTGTTTACTCTTATGTTGTGTCCTCTTGTGGGACAATAAAGAATTTGAATTGAAATCTTCCAGTCTGCATGTCAAGTATCCTTGGGCAAGATACTTACCCCAAGTTGCTTACCAATACATCCATCAGAGTGCGAATGTGTGTGAATAGAAAACACTCAGTTTAGAGTAAGTGCTTGTGAGAACTGGTGTGATTGGGAGAATGTTGTATAGAGCGCTTTGGAGAGTAGAAAAGCACTATATAAGAATCAGTCAGCCAGAAAGTACAGCGATAATCTCCCACTGTAGTAAAAGTTTGAGTGAAGGAAGGAGTATAAGGATAAACTGTTATTGGAGCCGAAATGACCAGCACTGAATTTTTTCTTTTTCCATTTTTTTAACATTGTGCTTACAACGTGACAGTAATCCTAGATATTTAGATCTGATTAGATTGCACATAAACGGCCTTTATTTATTCTAAGAAATGTCTTTTATATTATATTAGCTTTGCATGATTTGATGTTCCATTAAATATTGAAAGTGAAAATGTAGGCCTGTTGGAGGGGGAGGGGGTTTGAGGCTCAGGGATAGATCTAAGTAAGCAAAAACCCATATTCTCATTCTGGGGAATGTGAGGTTTTTTCCTGTATTGGAAAAGTCCCAGTGATGCCAAAAATATGCGTGAGGGAACACATTTTCTTTATCTCCCTTCCACTCTGTTCTTTCATGACACAACAGCACCAGTTCAGACAACTTTGAAGTTTTTCTGTGGAAGCACCAACTTGTATATAATATTTGAGCCTTTTCCTATAATTTTGGTTTAGTTTTGGAAACTGTAGTGTTTTTTTCTTCTTCTAAGAATTATGTGCTATATTGGATATTTTATCATATGACAAGTAATTCTAGTTTAACTCCAACCTCATGTGACTTCCTGGTCTACTGTTTTCTCAACAGGGAGGAAATTAACCATGGTGACAAACTTCCTCTCTGTAACATACAACTGAAAGATCCAGCAATTTTACACCACTACATGATTGCATGAAAACATAATTATCCCAGCTACACAGTTTTCATCTTAAAAGTAGAGCAACAATAAGTGTTCCCGCTGTTTTTTTTTTTGTTTTTTTTTTATTGTTGTACCCCAGGAAAGGTGCCTCCAAGAAAATGTATGAATGTACATGTTCACATGTTACAATCAATAAAGAGTGTTTATTCTCAAATTATTGCATATGTTCAGCTCAGAATGAGCCACGTCAGGCAGGTGATGCATTTACTTATAGACACACTGGGGGCTGACAATGTGCTGCCGACAGTGCTGCGGGTCAGGCGGCTTCCTGCTCACATCTCTCAGTGGCACACTTGCGCCCCCTCTCTGTGGGTGCTATAGTTACCCGATCTGTACCGGAAACCCGATCCATATCACGTATGTGCAAATCTTGCATCACTTCTCTCTTTGCCAACATTGCGACTTTTATAATATATTTGAAAGAATAGCGCCCAGTTATCTCCTAGCATTGCCTTCTTTTCGACAGCCTGGGACATTTAAATAATGGATACCTCTGTATACAAACAAATTTATGCTTTTTTCCTCAACGAAGAGCTTCACCTGATTCAACAACAACGCCGTAAAATAAGAAGAATGGTGCCTAATTACAGACTTGGTAATATGTCACATGAAGATTCATCAGCCAGATTAAGTATTTACTGACAGTTGACAGTGATAACGGACATCACGATCCCAATTCCAATCAATCCTCTCCGCAGACAAGCATAAACACACTCGACTATCACTAAATCAAATTTAACATGCATACACAAACGCGATTTGTAATGACGCAAGTTCAGTTTACAATGGAGCTCATTCGCCCAGTCAGCAAGTGGCGGTATCTTTGTACACTGGGAGGTAAACTGCCATTAAATGGAACAGAAGAAGAGGAAGAAGAGAACATCTGCACATGCTCAGTACAGGGTCAAGCTAGACCTGATCTGTAACTATCTTTTTTTTTATTTTATTTTTTTTCCATTTTGTTACATTATATTGAAATGTTACATTATTGCAAACATTTTAAGAGATGCATTTTATTGTTAACGTCTGACCTCTGACCCATAACCCATGGACCCATGGATACTCTGACCCATAACTATTATAAAATGTTTCAAGCGGAAGTAGACACCTTCCGCTTGTTCCAGGTCAAGCTAGCTCGTTTCCACTAAGTTGTAAACACTACTGTACTTGGTACTGCTGTTCGGGTTGTTGCTCGCCCCTCGCACATTTGGCAAAATGTGCCGAGGCAGCGCTAGCAGCCCTGTATCCACATCTTGGCCTATCTAGACAACTGGGCTCTAGTAGCTTGCTCCAGAGAACAGGTAGAGACACAGATTCAGATGTAAGACTGCATTAATTTTTGATTTGGCTTCGGTAAAGTGCGTGGATGACCTTCACAAACCATTTTACCCCTCAAGTACAGGAGACGGAAAAGGACCTAAGAGCGATAGAAAAAGTACCGCAAGGGAAAGCTGAAAGAGTAATGAAATAACCCAGTAAAGCACTAAAAAGCAGAGACTGACCCTCGTACCTTTTGCATCATGACTTAGCCAGTAAACCTTAAGCAAAAAGAATTATAGTTTAATACCCCGAAACCAGACGAGCTACTCCAAGACAGCCTAATTTATAGAGCCCCCCCGTCTCTGTGGCAAAAGAGTGGGAAGAGCTTAGAGTAGAGGTGACAGACCTACCGAGCCTGGTTATAGCTGGTTACCTGGGAACTGAATAGAAGTTCAGCCCTTTAAATTCTTCATTCTTGTTGGCCCAGTGCCTTCCGCCGAACAAAAGAAGTTAAAAGAGTTAGTCAAAGGGGGTACAGCCCCTTTGAAACAAGATACAACTTTCCAAGGAGGGTTAGGATCAAAACAACTAAAGGTTAAATGTTCTAGTGGGCCTGAAAGCAGCCATCTATTTAGAAAGCGTTAAAGCTCGAACATTAAAACTTCCTTCTAATAAAGACAACGCAATCCCACCCCCCTACCCCTACCAGGTCGCTCCATAATAACATGGAGGCGTTCATGCTAGTATGAGTAATAAGAGAGCCCCCCTCTCTCCCCGCACAAGTGTAAGTCGGAACGAACCTCTCACCGACAATTAACGGCCCCAAAACAAAGAGGGCACTAGACAAAAAACAGATAACTAGAAAAACACCTAACGCCCCACCGTTGACCCCACACTGGTGTGCTAGTAGGAAAGACTAAAAGAAAAAGAAGGAACTCGGCAAACATAAGCCTCGCCTGTTTACCAAAAACATCGCCTCTTGCCCCCTAAGAATAAGAGGTCCCGCCTGCCCTGTGACTATACGTTTAACGGCCGCGGTATTTTGACCGTGCAAAGGTAGCGCAATCACTTGTCTTTTAAATGAAGACCTGTATGAATGGCATAACGAGGGCTTAACTGTCTCCTTTTTCCAGTCAATGAAATTGATCTCCCCGTGCAGAAGCGGGGATGCACCCATAAGACGAGAAGACCCTATGGAGCTTTAGACACCAGAGCAGATCATGTTAAACACCCCTCCACAAAGGACAAAACTAATTGCCCCCTGCTCCAATGTCTTTGGTTGGGGCGACCGCGGGGAAACAAAAAACCCCCATGTGGACCAGGGGCACACGCCCCCACAACCCAGACTGACAACTCCAAGTAACAGAACTTCTGACCAACAAGATCCGGCGTTAAGCCGATCAACGAACCGAGTTACCCTAGGGATAACAGCGCAATCCTCTTTTAGAGCCCATATCGACAAGAGGGTTTACGACCTCGATGTTGGATCAGGACATCCTAATGGTGCAGCCGCTATTAAGGGTTCGTTTGTTCAACGATTAAAGTCCTACGTGATCTGAGTTCAGACCGGAGTAATCCAGGTCAGTTTCTATCTATGATGTGATCTTTTCTAGTACGAAAGGACCGAAAAGGAGAGGCCCCTGTTTAAAATACGCCTCCCCCTCACCTATTGAAACCAACTAAAATAGGCAAAAGGGCACGCCCTCGAGCCCGAGAGAATGGCTTGTTAAAGTGGCAGAGCCCGGATACTGCAAAAGACCTAAGCCCTTTCCACGGAGGTTCAAGTCCTCCCTTCAACTATGCTTTCAACACTAATTACAATTCTACTCAACCCCCTCATCTTAATTGTATTTGTTTTACTAGCCGTCGCCCTCCTAACCCTAGTCGAACGGAAAATTCTTGGATACATGCAACTACGAAAAGGCCCAAACGTCGTCGGCCCCTACGGACTCCTACAACCAATTGCAGACGGACTAAAACTCTTTATAAAAGAACCCGTACGGCCCTCAACTTCCTCCCCCATACTTTTCCTATTTACCCCCATGCTAGCACTCACCCTCGCACTAACCCTCTGGACCCCAATGCCCCTCCCTTTCCCCATAGCAGACCTCAATCTAGGCATTCTTTTTATCCTAGCCCTCTCAAGCCTAGCAGTTTATTCAATTCTCGGCTCCGGCTGAGCATCCAACTCAAAGTATGCCTTAATTGGCGCCCTACGAGCTGTCGCCCAGACTATTTCATATGAAGTCAGCCTAGGACTCATTCTTCTAAATGCCATTATCTTTACAGGGGGCTTCACCCTACAAACATTCAGCACCGCCCAAGAAGCAATCTGGCTGATTCTCCCCGCCTGACCATTAGCAGCCATATGATATATCTCTACCCTCGCAGAAACAAACCGGGCCCCATTCGATCTCACGGAGGGGGAATCCGAACTCGTCTCAGGCTTTAACGTAGAATATGCAGGCGGCCCCTTCGCCCTCTTCTTCCTAGCAGAGTACGCCAACATTCTCCTAATAAATACCCTCTCCGCAACACTATTCCTAGGGGCCTCCATCCTTCACACCACTCCAGAAATTACCACAACAAACCTTATACTTAAAGCCACACTTCTTTCAGTACTATTCCTATGGGTTCGGGCCTCCTACCCCCGATTCCGCTATGACCAACTCATACACCTTATTTGAAAAAACTTCCTCCCCCTAACCCTGGCCTTAGTAATTTGACATCTCTCCCTCCCAATTGCATTAACAGGACTTCCCCCCCAGCTTTAACCAGGAGTTGTGCCTGAAATAAAGGGCCACTTTGATAGAGTGAATTATGAGGGTTAAAGTCCCTCCAACTCCTTAGAAAGAAGGGGCTCGAACCCTACCCGAAGAGATCAAAACTCTTAGTGCTTCCACTACACCACTTCCTAGTAAAGTCAGCTAAATAAGCTTTTGGGCCCATACCCCAAACATGTTGGTTAAACTCCTTCCTTCACTAATGAACCCCTACATCCTCGCTACCCTTCTTTTTGGTCTAGGCCTCGGCACAACAATTACATTTGCTAGCTCCCACTGACTTCTCGCCTGAATGGGCCTGGAAATAAATACACTAGCCATTATCCCCCTCATAGCACAGCACCACCACCCCCGAGCCATTGAAGCAACTACCAAATATTTCTTAACCCAGGCTGCTGCAGCAGCCACCCTCCTATTCGCAAGCACCACTAACGCCTGACTCACAGGTCAATGGGACATTCAACAAATCACACACCCCCTCCCCACCACTATAATCACCCTAGCCTTGGCCCTCAAAATCGGACTAGCCCCCCTCCACGCCTGACTTCCCGAAGTATTACAAGGCCTAGACCTTACGACTGGCTTAATCCTTTCAACATGACAAAAACTCGCTCCCTTCGCCCTAATTATTCAAATTCAGCCAACAAGCTCAACCCTCCTCATCATTCTAGGGCTCACCTCGACCCTCGTTGGCGGCTGGGGCGGCCTAAACCAAACACAGCTCCGCAAGATTCTTGCATACTCATCAATCGCCCACCTGGGCTGAATAATGCTCGTCTTACAATTCTCGCCCCCCACTACTCTCCTCACCCTCATTACATACTTTGTCATGACAGCCTCAGCATTCCTTACATTCAAACTCAACAACTCCACAAACATTAATGCCCTGGCTACCTCCTGAGCAAAAGCCCCAGCTCTTACAGCCCTCACACCCCTCATTCTTCTGTCACTAGGGGGACTCCCCCCTCTTACAGGGTTCATACCAAAATGACTTATTCTGCAAGAACTGACAAAACAAGACCTCGCCCTCACCGCAACCTTAGCTGCCCTGACAGCCCTCCTTAGCCTGTATTTTTACCTCCGACTATCCTACGCCATGACCCTAACCATTTCTCCAAATAACCTCACAGGCACAACCCCCTGACGTCTGCCCTCAACCCAGTTGACTTACCCCCTGGCAGTAACAACCACAATAGCCCTCTGTCTACTGCCAGTTACCCCGGCAATTTCAGCCCTGTTAGTTTCCTAAGGGGCTTAGGATAGCACCAGACCAAGGGCCTTCAAAGCCCTAAGCGAGAGTGAAAATCTCTCAGCCCCTGTTAAGACTTGCAGGACACTAACCCACATCTTCTGCATGCAAAACAGACACTTTAATTAAGCTAAAGCCTTACTAGACAGGAAGGCCTCGATCCTACAAACTCTTAGTTAACAGCTAAGCGCCCAAACCAGCGAGCATCTATCTAGTCTTTCCCCGCCTGCCTCCAAAAAGGCGGGGAAAGCCCCGGCAGGGGCTAACCTGCCACTTAAGATTTGCAATCTAACGTGTATGACACCTCGGGGCTTGGTAAAAAGAGGACTTGAACCTCTGTACATGGGGCTACAACCCACCGCTTAACGCTCAGCCATCTTACCTGTGGCAATCACACGTTGATTCTTCTCAACCAATCACAAAGACATCGGCACCCTCTATCTAGTATTTGGTGCTTGGGCCGGAATAGTAGGAACCGCACTCAGCCTACTGATTCGAGCAGAACTAAGCCAACCCGGTTCTCTCCTAGGAGACGACCAAATTTATAATGTAATTGTTACGGCGCACGCCTTCGTGATAATTTTCTTTATAGTAATACCAATTATGATTGGGGGCTTCGGAAACTGACTAGTCCCCCTTATAATTGGGGCCCCTGACATAGCCTTCCCTCGCATGAACAACATGAGCTTTTGACTCCTACCCCCCTCGTTCCTTCTCCTCCTCGCCTCGTCAGGCGTTGAAGCTGGTGCCGGCACTGGGTGAACCGTCTACCCCCCTCTAGCTGGCAACCTCGCCCACGCTGGACCCTCCGTTGACCTAACCATCTTCTCCCTTCATCTCGCTGGGGTGTCTTCTATCCTGGGCGCAATTAACTTTATTACTACAATTATTAATATAAAACCCCCAGCTATTTCCCAGTACCAAACACCCTTGTTTGTCTGATCAGTCCTAATTACGGCAGTACTCCTTCTACTATCCCTGCCCGTCCTTGCGGCTGGCATTACGATACTTCTAACAGACCGTAATCTTAACACGACCTTCTTTGACCCAGCTGGAGGGGGCGACCCAATCCTCTACCAACACTTATTCTGATTCTTCGGACACCCAGAAGTTTATATTTTAATTCTCCCAGGTTTCGGAATAATCTCACACATTGTAGCTTACTACGCCGGCAAAAAAGAACCCTTCGGCTACATGGGAATAGTCTGAGCAATAATGGCCATCGGCCTTCTAGGATTTATCGTCTGGGCCCACCACATGTTTACCGTTGGAATGGACGTAGACACACGTGCCTACTTTACCTCCGCCACAATAATCATTGCCATCCCTACCGGAGTTAAAGTCTTCAGCTGACTAGCGACCCTGCATGGGGGAGCCATCAAATGAGAAACCCCCCTCCTGTGAGCTCTCGGTTTTATTTTTCTATTTACAGTAGGGGGTCTAACAGGGATCGTCTTAGCCAATTCCTCCCTAGACATCATACTCCACGATACATACTATGTCGTAGCCCACTTCCACTACGTTCTTTCGATAGGAGCCGTCTTTGCCATCGTCGCCGGCTTTGTTCACTGGTTCCCCCTATTCTCGGGCTATACCCTTCACGACACCTGAACTAAAATCCACTTCGGGGTTATGTTTGTGGGGGTTAATCTTACTTTTTTCCCACAGCACTTCCTCGGACTAGCCGGAATACCTCGTCGATACTCAGACTACCCAGACGCCTACACCCTTTGAAACACAGTTTCCTCGATCGGCTCAATAATTTCAATAATTGCAGTAATTATGTTCCTGTTTATTATCTGGGAAGCCTTCGCCGCTAAACGAGAAGTTCTTTCGGTTGAGTTAACAACAACAAATGTGGAGTGACTTCATGGCTGCCCCCCACCTTACCACACCTTCGAAGAACCTGCCTTTGTCCAAGTTCAACAGGCCTGGCCGGCCTACGAAAAGCCCACTGCTTCCCCCACTAAAGCCCACTAACGAGAAAGGAAGGAATTGAACCCCCATAAATTGGTTTCAAGCCAACCACATAACCACTCTGTCACTTTCTTCATAAGACACTAGTAAAACTGATTATTACACTGCCTTGTCAAGGCAAAATTGTGGGTTTAAACCCCGCGTGTCTTACAACAATGGCACATCCCTCCCAACTAGGATTCCAAGATGCAGCTTCCCCTGTTATAGAAGAACTTCTCCACTTCCACGACCACGCCTTAATAATTGTGTTCTTAATTAGCACCTTTGTGCTTTATATTATTGTGGCCATGGTAACAACCAAACTTACTAACAAGTTTATCTTAGACTCCCAAGAAATTGAAATTATCTGGACCCTCCTTCCAGCTATTATTCTTATTCTCATCGCCCTGCCATCTTTACGCATCCTCTACCTCATAGACGAAATCAACGACCCCCATCTAACAATTAAAGCCATAGGCCATCAATGATACTGGAGCTACGAGTATACTGATTATGAAGACCTCGGCTTCGACTCCTACATGGTGCCCACACAAGACCTCGCCCCGGGGCAATTCCGACTTCTAGAAACAGACCACCGAATAGTAGTACCAGTTGAATCCCCCATCCGAGTTTTAATCTCAGCCGAAGACGTGCTTCACTCCTGAGCTGTCCCAAGCCTGGGTGTAAAAATAGACGCCGTTCCAGGACGCTTAAACCAAACAGCATTTATTGCATCTCGCCCCGGGATCTTCTATGGCCAATGCTCTGAAATCTGTGGCGCAAATCATAGCTTTATACCCATCGTGGTCGAAGCAGTTCCCCTAGAACACTTTGAAAACTGATCCTCCTTAATACTTGAAGACGCTTCGCTAAGAAGCTAAACAGGGAGTAGCGTTAGCCTTTTAAGCTAAAGATTGGTGATTCCCGACCACCCCTAGCGACATGCCACAGCTCAACCCAGCCCCTTGATTTGCTATTCTAGTCTTCTCCTGACTGGTCTTCTTAACAATTATTCCCCCCAAAGTACTAGCCCACACCTTCCCGAATGACCCCACTCTTCAAAGCACAGAAAAACCCAAAACTGAGCCCTGAACCTGACCATGACACTAAGCTTTTTCGACCAATTCATGAGCCCCACATACCTGGGAGTCCCACTAATAGCCCTCGCCCTAAGCCTCCCATGAGTTCTTTACCCAAAGCCAACCGCACGCTGACTAAATAATCGACTCATCACCCTTCAAGGCTGGTTTATCAATCGCTTTACCCAACAAATCTTTCAACCTCTCAGCCTCGGGGGTCACAAATGAGCCGCCCTTCTTGCCTCCCTTATACTATTTCTTATCACCCTAAACATACTAGGCCTTCTCCCCTACACCTTCACACCCACCACACAGCTCTCCCTAAATATAGCCTTCGCAGTACCCCTGTGACTTGCAACCGTTATCATTGGTATGCGAAACCAGCCCACACACGCATTAGGCCACCTTCTGCCAGAAGGCACCCCCACACTTCTCATCCCTGTTCTAATTATTATTGAAACAATTAGCCTCTTTATTCGACCCCTCGCACTCGGCGTCCGATTAACAGCTAACCTCACAGCTGGCCACCTACTAATTCAGCTCATCGCCACCGCCGCCTTCGTACTTCTGCCCCTTATACCCACAGTAGCTATTCTGACCGCAGTCCTACTTTTCCTACTTACCCTCCTGGAAGTTGCAGTCGCCATAATTCAAGCCTACGTCTTCGTCCTTCTTTTAAGCCTGTATTTACAAGAAAACGTCTAATGGCCCATCAAGCACACGCATACCACATAGTTGACCCCAGCCCCTGACCCCTGACAGGCGCAATCGCCGCTCTCCTAATAACCTCCGGCTTAGCAATCTGAATGCACTTTCACAATACAACCCTAATAACACTAGGACTGATCCTGCTTCTCTTAACAATATACCAATGATGACGAGACATTATTCGGGAGGGCACATTTCAAGGACACCATACGCCCCCCGTACAGAAAGGCCTTCGATATGGCATGATTCTTTTCATTACCTCCGAAGTTTTCTTCTTCCTGGGGTTCTTTTGAGCCTTCTACCACTCCAGTCTCGCCCCCACGCCAGAACTAGGCGGATGCTGGCCCCCTACAGGAATTACCCCCTTAGATCCGTTTGAAGTGCCCCTACTCAACACTGCCGTCCTCCTGGCATCCGGAGTCACAGTAACTTGAGCACACCACAGCATCATAGAGGGCCACCGAAAAGAGGCAATTCAATCTCTCTCCTTAACTATTCTTCTCGGCTTCTACTTCACATTCCTTCAAGCCATAGAATACTACGAAGCCCCCTTCACAATTGCGGACGGAGTTTATGGCTCCACCTTCTTCGTAGCAACCGGCTTCCACGGCCTCCATGTAATTATTGGCTCTACTTTCTTGGCCGTCTGCTTGCTACGACAAGTTCAATACCACTTCACCTCGGAACATCACTTTGGATTCGAAGCAGCCGCCTGATATTGACACTTCGTAGATGTTGTCTGACTATTCCTCTATATCTCAATCTACTGATGAGGCTCATATCTTTCTAGTATTAAAGCTAGTACATGTGACTTCCAATCACCTAGTCTTGGTTAAAGCCCAAGGAAAGATAATGAACTTAATCACAACTATACTTTTCATCTCCATCACCCTCTCTACCATTCTAGCCATCATCTCATTCTGGCTTCCTCAGATAACACCCGACCATGAAAAACTCTCACCCTACGAGTGTGGCTTTGACCCCCTAGGGTCCGCACGGCTGCCTTTCTCCCTACGATTCTTCCTAGTCGCAATCCTCTTCCTCCTATTTGACCTAGAAATTGCACTACTTCTTCCCCTCCCGTGAGGGGATCAGCTTTCCTCCCCTACCATAACCTTCGCCTGAGCCTTCGCTGTTCTTGCCCTCCTGACCCTCGGACTAATTTACGAGTGAATTCAAGGCGGTCTAGAGTGGGCCGAATAGACCGTTAGTTTAAGGAAAACCCTTGATTTCGGCTCAAGAGCTTGTGGTTAGAGTCCACAACCGTCTAATGACCCCCACACATTTTGCCTTCTCATCTACCTTTCTCCTGGGCCTGGCGGGCCTAGCATTCCACCGAGCCCACCTCCTCTCCGCCCTCCTCTGCTTAGAGGGCATAATACTTTCCCTCTTCATTGCCCTTTCACTATGAACCCTAGAACTAAACTCCACCAACTTCTCCACCTCCCCCATGTTGCTTCTAGCTTTCTCAGCTTGTGAGGCAAGCGCCGGTCTCGCACTGCTCGTTGCCACAGCTCGGACCCACGGAACAGACCGACTCCAAAGCCTAAACCTTCTACAATGCTAAAAATTCTCATCCCCACCATCATGCTTATTCCAACTGTCTGGGCCACCCCCGCCAAACACCTTTGATCAACCTCCTTAACATACAGCCTCATCATTTCCCTCGCTAGTTTGACCTGATTAAAAACATCAGCAGAAACGGGCTGGTCCTTCCTAAGTCCCTACATGGCCACAGATCCCCTTTCTACCCCTCTCCTGGCACTAACCTGTTGACTCCTCCCCCTGATAATTCTTGCAAGCCAAAACCACACGGCATTAGAACCCCTCTCCCGACAACGCACCTACATTACCCTTCTTACGTCCCTACAAATCTTTCTTATTCTAGCATTTAGCGCAACTGAGGTAATTATATTCTATGTAATGTTTGAGGCCACTCTAATCCCCACCCTCATGATTATTACTCGCTGGGGCAACCAGACAGAACGCCTAAACGCAGGCACATACTTTCTATTTTATACACTAGCCGGCTCCCTCCCTCTCCTCGTCGCCCTCCTGCTACTTCAAAACAGTGCCGGCACCCTCTCCCTCCTAACACTACCATATGCCCCTTCAATACACCTCTCCTCCTTCGCTGACAAACTATGGTGAGCCGGCTGCTTACTGGCCTTCCTAGTAAAAATGCCTTTATATGGAGCCCATCTCTGACTTCCCAAAGCACACGTTGAAGCCCCAATTGCGGGCTCCATGGTCCTGGCCGCCGTCTTACTAAAACTAGGCGGTTACGGGATGATGCGAATAATAATTGTACTAGAACCCCTGACTAAAGAACTCAGCTACCCCTTCATTATTTTAGCCCTCTGAGGTATCATTATGACAGGCTCAATCTGCCTACGTCAAACAGACTTAAAATCCCTGATCGCTTACTCATCAGTAAGCCATATGGGCCTTGTAGCAGCAGGTATCTTAGTTCAAACGCCCTGGGGGTTTACAGGAGCCCTTATTTTAATAATCGCCCACGGCTTAACTTCCTCCGCTCTCTTCTGCCTGGCCAACACAAATTACGAACGAACCCACAGCCGGACCATAGTCCTAGCCCGAGGCTTGCAAATAGTACTGCCCCTAATAACCGCCTGGTGATTTATTGCTAGCCTTGCAAATCTGGCACTTCCCCCTCTACCCAACCTGATAGGAGAACTAATAATTATTACCTCATTATTTAACTGATCCTGGTGAACAATCGCACTCACAGGGGCAGGCACCCTCATTACTGCGGGCTACTCCCTATTCATGTTTCTAATAACCCAACGGGGGCCCCTCCCAACACACATTATTTCCCTCGACCCAACACACTCACGAGAACACCTCCTCATAACCCTCCACCTCATCCCCTTGATCCTTCTAATTACTAAACCTGAACTAATCTGAGGGTGGACTGCCTGTAGGTATAGTTTAATAAAAACACTAGATTGTGATTCTAAAGACAGAGGTTAAAATCCCCTTACCCACCGAGAGAGGTTCGCAACAACAAAGACTGCTAATCCTTGCCCCTTGGGTTGAACTCCCAGGCTCACTCGTACCTGCTCCTAAAGGATAACAGCCCATCCGTTGGTCTTAGGAACCAGAAACTCTTGGTGCAAATCCAAGTAGCAGCTATGCACCACGCCCCCGCCATAATAACCACCAGCCTAATCACTGTCCTTCTACTTTTGACACACCCCATCCTTACTTCCCTGTCCCCCCAGCTCCTTCACCCTACCTGGGCCCTCACCCAGGTAAAAACAGCAGTAAAATGGGCTTTCCTCATCAGCCTCCCTCCCCTCTGCCTCTTCCTTAATGAAGGCACAGAAACAATCGTTACCACCTGAACTTGAATAAACACGCACACCTTCGACGTAAGTATTAGCCTCAAATTCGACATCTACTCTATTATCTTCACCCCCGTAGCTTTATATGTTACCTGGTCCATTCTAGAGTTTGCCTCCTGATATATGCACGCCGACCCATACATAAACCGTTTTTTTAAGTACCTCCTAATTTTCCTCATTGCTATAATCATCCTAGTGACTGCAAACAACATATTTCAGCTTTTTATCGGCTGAGAGGGCGTAGGAATTATGTCCTTCCTTTTAATCGGCTGGTGATACGGCCGCACAGACGCAAATACTGCCGCCCTCCAAGCCGTTATTTATAACCGAGTAGGTGACATCGGCCTAATCTTTGCCATGGCCTGAATCGCAACCTCCCTCAACTCCTGAGAAATACAACAAATATTTGCCCTGTCTAAAAATCTTGACTTAACCTTCCCCCTAATTGGCCTTATTGTCGCCGCCACAGGTAAGTCCGCGCAATTCGGACTCCATCCATGGCTCCCCTCCGCCATAGAAGGTCCTACACCGGTCTCTGCCCTACTACACTCAAGCACAATAGTCGTGGCAGGTATTTTCCTCCTCATCCGCATAAGCCCCCTAATAGAAAACAACCAAACCGCCCTAACTACCTGCCTCTGCTTAGGGGCCCTCACCACCCTATTTACTGCAACCTGCGCCCTCACCCAAAATGACATTAAAAAAATTGTTGCCTTCTCAACATCCAGCCAACTCGGACTAATAATGGTCACAATTGGGCTCAACCAGCCACAACTTGCTTTCCTCCACATTTGCACTCACGCATTTTTTAAAGCAATGCTCTTTCTATGCTCCGGCTCCATTATTCACAGCCTAAATGATGAACAGGACATTCGAAAAATAGGAGGCATGCACTACCTTACCCCCTTCACATCCTCCTGTCTGACAGTCGGGAGTCTCGCTCTCACCGGCACCCCCTTCTTAGCAGGGTTTTTCTCAAAAGATGCTATCATCGAAGCCCTAAACACATCCCACCTGAACGCCTGGGCCCTCCTCCTCACCCTCCTAGCCACCTCATTCACCGCTATTTACAGCCTACGAGTCATTTTCTTCGTCTCCCTAGGACACCCTCGATTTATGCCCCTCTCCCCAATTAACGAGAATAATCCAACAGTTATTAACCCCATCAAACGACTAGCCTGAGGGAGCATCATCGCAGGCCTCCTTATTACCTCAAATATTACCCCCCTAAAAACACCAGTTATATCAATACCCCTCTTGCTCAAAATCGCTGCCCTGGCAGTAACCATTATTGGTCTACTAATCGCACTAGAACTTGCCTCCCTCACCAACAAACAATACAAGCCAAGCCCAAAACTTTCCACCCACCACTTTTCCAACATACTTGGCTTTTTCCCCACGGTTATACATCGCCTCGCCCCAAAACTAAGCCTCGTTCTAGGACAAGCCGTCGCCTCCCAAACAATCGACCAAACATGACTAGAAAAAATTGGCCCAAAGGCTGCAACTACTCTTAATCTTCCTTTAATTACAACAACCAACAACATTCAACAAGGAATAATCAAAACCTACCTCTCCCTCTTCTTTTTCACCTTCGGCCTTGCCCTCCTACTCCTACTTTTCTAAACAGCTCGAAGCGCCCCCCGACTCAAGCCCCGAGTAAGCTCTAAGACTACAAACAACGTTAACAACAACACCCAAGCCCCCAACACCAAGAGACCCCCACCTGCCGAATACATCAAAGCCACCCCTCCAGCATCCCCCCGAAAAACAGAGAATTCAACGAACTCGTCAGCAGACGCCCAGGCCCCTTCATACCACCCCCCTCAGAACAACCCCGCCGCTCCGCACACCCCTAAAAGATAAGCCGCCATTATTCCCAAAACAGGCCAGCTCCCTCAACTCTCCGGGTAAGGCTCAGCCGCCAATGCCGCCGAGTACGCAAACACAACCAGTATTCCTCCCAGATAAATCAAAAACAAAATTAAAGACAGAAAAGACCCACCATGGCCCACTAACACCCCACACCCCATGCCCGCCACCGCAACCAACCCCAAAGCCGCAAAATACGGCGAAGGATTAGAAGCAACAGCTGCCAGGCCCAACACCAACCCAAACAAAAACATAAACATAATGTAAACCATAATTTCTGCCAGGACTTTAACCAGGACTAATGACTTGAAAAACCACCGTTGTTATTCAACTACAAAAACAATAATGGCCAACCTACGAAAAACCCACCCCCTCCTAAAAATCGCAAACGACGCACTAGTCGACCTCCCAACCCCCTCAAATATCTCTGTTTGATGAAACTTTGGCTCCCTCCTCGGGCTCTGCCTAATTGCGCAAATCCTAACAGGCCTTTTCCTGGCCATGCACTACACCTCCGACATCGCCACAGCCTTTTCATCAGTCGCCCACATTTGTCGAGACGTTAACTACGGCTGACTCATCCGAAATATGCACGCTAACGGAGCATCCTTCTTTTTCATTTGCATTTACCTTCACATTGGACGAGGCCTATATTATGGCTCATACCTCTACAAAGAAACCTGAAACATCGGCGTTATTCTCCTTCTTTTAACCATAATAACTGCTTTCGTAGGCTATGTCCTCCCATGAGGACAAATATCATTCTGAGGGGCTACCGTCATCACAAACCTTCTCTCAGCAGTCCCATACGTTGGCAACTCCCTCGTTCAATGAATCTGGGGCGGCTTCTCAGTCGACAACGCCACCCTAACCCGCTTCTTCGCCTTCCACTTCCTCTTCCCATTCATCATTGCAGCCGCTACAATAGTACACCTAATTTTCCTGCACGAAACAGGCTCCAATAACCCCACGGGCCTAAACTCCGATGCCGACAAAATTTCCTTCCACCCCTACTTTTCCTACAAAGACCTGTTGGGCTTCGCAGTTCTATTAATTGCCCTCATCTCCCTCGCCCTCTTCTCCCCGAACTTACTCGGTGACCCCGACAACTTCACCCCAGCCAACCCCCTGGTAACTCCCCCACACATTAAGCCTGAGTGGTACTTCCTATTTGCCTACGCCATTCTCCGCTCCATCCCCAACAAACTAGGGGGAGTTTTAGCCCTCCTATTCTCCATTCTTGTCCTCATAGTTGTGCCAATCCTACACACCTCCAAACAACGAGGCCTAACTTTTCGCCCACTCACACAGTTCCTATTTTGACTCCTTGTGGCAGACGTGGCCATCCTTACATGAATTGGAGGCATGCCCGTCGAACACCCCTTTGTAATCATCGGCCAAATCGCCTCCCTCCTCTACTTCTTCCTCTTCCTCGTTCTCACCCCCTTGGCCGGATGACTAGAAAACAAAATTCTCGAATGACACTGCACTAGTAGCTCAGCGCCAGAGCGCCGGCCTTGTAAGCCGGACGTCGAAGGTTAAAATCCTTCCTACTGCTTCAAAGAAGGGGGATTTTAACCCCCGCCCCTAACTCCCAAAGCTAGGATTCTAACTTAAACTATTCTTTGCCGGGCTCTGCCTTAAGAATTAGCTTCGTACATATATGTAATTACACCATTATTTTATATATAGCATATCCTATATATTTATACACAAAATCCAAATGACATAGACTTTTTTTACACATATTTGTCATCAACATGACACTATTAACATACATAAACCATTAAATGAAATCTTTCAACAAAACTTTAATCATCCACTGGTCGATAGTTTAAGACCGAACACAACCACTCATACAGTCAAGATATACCAAGTACCCACCATCTCGTCGACTCTAAATTATTTAATGTAGTAAGAGCCCACCATCAGTTGATTCCTTAATGATAACGGTTCTTGATGGTCAAGGACAACTATCGTGGGGGTTTCTATTAGTGAATTATTCCTGGCATCTGGTTCCTACTTCAGGTCCATTACTTGAAGATTCCCCACACTTTCATCGACGCTTGCATAAGTTAATGGTGGTAATACATACTCCTCGTTACCCACCATGCCGGGCGTTCTTTCCAGGGTGTGGGGGGTTCTCTTTTTTTTTTTCCTTTCACCTTGCATCTCAGAGTGCATACAGAAATGACAGACAAGGTTGAACATTTTCCTTGTTGGGCGTAAATAGTATGAATGGTGAAAAGATATTAATAGAAGAATTGCATAACTGATATCAAGAGCATAAGATTTTATCAAATATTTCAATTTCTCCTAATATTTCTATTAGACCCCCGGTTTCTGCGCGCGAAAACCCCCCCTACCCCCCCAAAACTCCTAAGATCTCTAACACTCCTGAAAACCCCCCGGAAACAGGAAAAACCCTAGAAGCAACTTGTGGCGCTTAACTTATGTGTATTATAATATTATAATATTGCACATGCTAACGTAGCTTAACTAAAGCATAACACTGAAGATGTTAAGACGGGCCCTAGAAAGGCCCCGCAGGCACAAAGGCTTGGTCCTGACTTTACTGTCAGCTTTGACTAAACTTACACATGCAAGTCTCCGCCCCCCTGTGAGAATGCCCACAGTTTTCCGCCCAGAAGACAAGGAGCCGGTATCAGGCACACCCCGTAGCCCATGACACCTTGCTTAGCCACACCCTCAAGGGAATTCAGCAGTGATAGATATTAAGCCATAAGTGAAAACTTGACTTAGTTAAAGCCAAAAGGGCCGGTAAAACTCGTGCCAGCCACCGCGGTTATACGAGAGGCTCAAGTTGACAGATACCGGCGTAAAGAGTGGTTAGGAGCTCGCCCAACTAAAGCCGAACACCCTCAGAACTGTTATACGTACCCGAGGGTAAGAAGACCTACTACGAAAGTGGCTTTACAATTCCGACCCCACGAAAGCTGTGAAACAAACTGGGATTAGATACCCCACTATGCCCAGCCCTAAACCTTGATAGCTTATTACATCTACTATCCGCCCGGGTACTACGAGCACTAGCTTAAAACCCAAAGGACTTGGCGGTGCTTTAGATCCACCTAGAGGAGCCTGTTCTAAAACCGATAACCCCCGTTAAACCTCACCCTCTCTTGTTCTTCCCGCCTATATACCGCCGTCGTCAGCTTACCCTATGAAGGGCTTACAGTAAGCAGAACCAGTACAACTCAAAACGCCAGGTCGAGGTGTAGCATATGAGAGGGGAAGAAATGGGCTACATTCCCTGCCACAGGGAATACGAACAATGTAATGAAAGATACATTTGAAGGAGGATTTAGCAGTAAGCAGAAAATAGAGCGTTCTGCTGAAACCGGCCCTGAAGCGCGCACACACCGCCCGTCACTCTCCCCAAGCCAACCAACACACCATAAATAATACATTTTACCGGTAAAGGGGAGGCAAGTCGTAACATGGTAAGTGTACCGGAAGGTGCACTTGGAAAAATCAGAGCGTAGCTAAGACAGAAAAGCATCTCCCTTACACTGAGAAGTCACCCGTGCAAATCGAGTCGCCCTGACGCCCAACAGCTAGCCCACCCCCCAACCTCAAAATCTCACTATACATAACCCCAAACACACCACTTTAAGCCAAACAAACCATTTTACCCCCCAAGTACGGGCGACGGAAAAGGACCTAGGAGCGATAGAAAAAGTACCGCAAGGGAAAGCTGAAAGAGTAGTGAAACAACCCAGTTAAGCACTAAAAAGCAGAGGTCCGCCCTCGTACCTTTTGCATCATGATCTAGCCAGTAAGCCTTAAGCAAAAAGAATTTTAGTTTAAACCCCCGAAACCAGACGAGCTACTCCAAGACAGCCTAATTTATAGGGCCCCCCCGTCTCTGTGGCAAAAGAGTGGGAAGAGCTTAGAGTAGAGGTGACAGACCTACCGAGCCTGGTTATAGCTGGTTACCTGGGAACTGAATAGAAGTTCAGCCCTTTAAATTCTTCATTCTTGTTGGCCCAGTGCCTTCCGCCGAACAAAAGAAGTTAAA
>VUQR01017871.1:0-10561 GCA_015108515.1 Hemichromis elongatus | reverse complement strand
AGTTCAGGAAGGTCAACCAAACACACAAACACACACACACACACACACACACACACACACACACACACACACACACACACACACACACACACACACACACACACACGCCTGCCTAAAGTGTAAAAGAGTGGTGGGATTTCAAAGCACCGTCCTGATCTAAGCAACCTTTCCACCCATTCATCCAACCATGTTCTGCTGTTAACGATCCAGAGGGCATCACTGGACTGGCAGAAGGCATCGCCCCCAGATTCTGCTTCCAGCCCAAAAACTGTGTCAGCTACTTGTCTTAGAATTTTTCCTACAGTGAATTTAGATAATTGACTTTGAGGTATTGTTTTAGACCAGGGAAAAATTAATAGAGAAATTAAATTAATTGACCAGTTTACTCAATAATACAAATATTGTCTTACTGCTGTACAACAATGAGAATGCCCTGGCACCAGTTCTTCATCTCTGGAGAAAACTCACTGAGGTGTTACAGGCCAAACTGAAAACAGGAGAAAATCTAAATAAATTAAAAGAGGGCGTGTCTCTTCCAGGTGTTTTCAAATTAATGAACGTATGAATGGTCTCGGTTCAGAGACATATTTTTATCAGTCCTGATTTTTGGGGGGAACTGTGTGAAAAGTGAATTATTAATTGACAAACGATGATATATATATATATTTATATTGTTGTATATAATGTGGTTTATTTCTTAGTTATTGTCTGTCCTGCTAATATTGGAGCACTGTAACTTGAATAATTTCCCCTGGGGATCAATAAAGTATTTTGATTGATTGATTGATTGATTGATGATGATTATTGAAGGATTAACACAGATGGTTCTAGAAATGCAATTTCAGATCACACCACTGTTTATAAATGAGACCAGCTCAAAACCCAGACATGTAAAAAATCTAACCCAATAGTGTGTAAGCCTGTCCAGTAATGATTCTGCACCCTTTGAGTGGCTATTTTAAAACACACACGCATGAAAACACATTCCACATCATTTCACTCTTTATGTTGTTTTTCAGTTGTCTATTACAGGAGCAGACAGTTCACAAATTAAAAAGAACAATGAACACACACTATTTTGGTGAGGTCATTATGTGTCACCAAAACACTACACCTTCACTGGCACTGATTTTCCAAGTCGGCTGTAGGAGTGAAAATCGATTCTATTAAAGGATATTCCCTCCTTTGGCCTATCCCTATTAACAGTGGAGCATCTAGCAATGTCCACATTGTCCCACGGGTATTCAAAATGACTGAAAGACTTCGTATGAGTCATTTTCACAGCATTCACCAACATACAGCATACAACAAAACACTCAGGAACTCCTCGTGCCCATGGATGCTTGCATGGTTAATCTGGAGGAGACCAGAGGGGCATCTTAAGGTTGGTGGTTTGATCCCAGGCTAAGCATCCTTGAGCGAGATACTGAACCCTGAGTTTCCTTCAATGCATTCATCAGTGCATGAATGTAAGACCAGGTGTGTATATTTAAAGTGCTGTATGAATATGTAAAAGTTTAAAAAGTACCAGTATAAAAGTACCATTCCACCACCATTCCCATTGGGATAAAAATGCTTCCTGATAACAATGTTCACTCTCAAGCCAACTTCAACATGCACAATAATGGTGTGTTATCATCTTCCAGCCAAATTTGGCTAATTGAAAAAACTTAGTTTTGAAAAGTGAGTAGTATATGGCATTACCTCCAATAACCATGAAAAATCTTTTCCAATCCTGCATACTAAACAAATATGGAGGACTGCTTTTTTACACTGTTATATTTCTTGTTTGATCGTTGGGGTTTTCTCTGTATTGTTGTAGTCTTTACCTTATAATACACTGTACCTTGAGGTGACTGTTGTTGTGATATAAAAAACTGAACTAAATTGAAAATGAACTGACAACGATTAGAAGATAAATTCTGTAATGGCTAGAAATTTCACTTTAATTTGAGACTCATCTGGAAAAATATAACTGTCAAAAGTACCTCTATCTTATCTGTTTTGGCATCTCCCCAGTAAAGTTTTCCTGCTGCATAGTCTATAGCCAGTCCATTGGGCCAGCCCAAGGAGCTATTGACCAGGACCAGCCGGGCTGTTCCATCCAGATTGGCCCGCTCAATCTTCGGATGCTCACCCCAGTCAGTCCAGTACATGTAACTGTAATAAACAAGAGAGAAAAACTGTTTAGCTCCTCTGACAGGAGAATATTAGATTAGGTAGGTATTATTTTGGGGTTTTGAAGCTTGCAAAAGAAATTTAACATTTCTCACAGTAGCCAATTATTTGTAAAATGTAATGTTATTACATAAAACTGTTTTTTTGTCTTTATTTGTTAGGCCACATGTTTCTTTAAACACCAAAATCAATATTTGGAACTTGGAACAGCCTTCTGATTTGCATGTTATAAACTCTCATGAACATGAATTAATATATGGATAAGGTGACTTTTGTATGTCTGATGATGGCTGTGTTCAGGTGGGAGAGCTAACTGAAACACTTACCCATTAACAGGGTCCAGAACAATGGCTCTGGGTTCTTCCAGGTTCTCAGAAATCAAAATTTTCCGAGAGGTTCCGTTTAGCCTGGTAACCTGCAGTGCCACATAACATTCCAATATTAAAATGTAACACAACAATGCAACATATTCTTTATATTTATTTAAACAGTTTGTTTGAGTAATAATCACCAGAAGCTGTCTCGTCAATTGCACAAGCCTAAACCTATCGTCTGATGGGTAATGGGTTCACACAGATCCAAAAGTATGTAGACACGCATTACAAGTGACCCAATTAGACTTTTATATTCAAACAGAACTGAACACAAACCATGTAACATAAGAGTAAACTATACTTGGAGTCGCATCAGATTTTCAAAGTGAATTTTAAAAAATTAAATAAAAGCTCTAATGTACAAAAATCAGATATACCTCAATCCGATCAGTGCCAGTGTCAGTCCAGTAAAGGTTTCTGGCCACCCAGTCTACAGCAATGCCATCTGGGTGGTTGATCTCCGTGGTAACCAACATCGTGGCATTGCTGCCATCAATGCTGGATCGTCGAATGGCACGAACCTCATCATCCGTCCAATAGACATAACCTTCAACTGGGTCATAATCTATAGCTATGGCGTGGCGAATGTTATCAACCTGCATAATTAAAGGAACGGCAGTGACTCTCAGGAACCCTACCTCAGGTAAGTCAGGAGCAGTCAAGCTTTCTGTGTATTTTTACCTGCAGTACTATGTCTGTGAAATCTGGCAGGTCCAGGGAGATTCTCCTAAGGTCCGTCCGTCGAGCCAGCAGCAGAACTTGTTCTGCTCCTAAACAGGATAGACGGTTATTAACTTTTTAAATTTAATACCACATTATAGAAATAATACAATTTATAGAATTAAACACTGTATTGTTGTTTTATTCTTTACACTACAAGCACTTCATCTACTTCACATCCAGGGCTAATACAGACTCTTAAATAAACCTAACGCGTATGTCTTTGGACTGTGTGAGAAAGCTGGCGTACCAGAAGTAAACCCATGCAGGCAGAAGGAGAACATGCAAACTCTTCATAAAAGGGTCCCAGCCAGGGTTTGAACCCAAAGCATTCTTGCATGTCACCCGAGCACAAGGACAAGGGGCACAATGGCAAGAATCCCAGTGCAAGTCGTTTGTGTAACATGTCATGTGCTGCCTTCTGACTTGGACACTACACACTGTTTCCCTGAAAACTACCACAGTAACCCTGATATCAAAAAGCTATAGGATGACTCTTGAAGGACACTGATACCAGAATTTAGCTTTTTATAAATGGATTCAAAGAAATGTTAAAATTCACCCCCCCACCCAAAAAACCATATGTATATATTGTTAATAATATTAGCTGTGGTGGTATCCTAACACAGTGAGCCAGCATTAAACTTGAGGCTTCTATCCTGCATATCTAGGACTATTCTGCTGTTTAGTCGTAGTCATTATGCACAAATACCCATCAGACATTTCTCTCCCTTTGGAAAATCAAACATTTTCCGAAACCTCTGTTATTTAAATATTTATATCAAGAAGACATCCAGCAAATCCAAGTTGGAATAGTTGGTATCTGGGTTGGAGCCAAAGCCCACAACCCAATATAAATCTGTCTGTTGTCAAAAAGATTTCAAGCCTGAGCCAAGCTTGCACTATTATCAGTTTTCTCGCCTCCTTCTTACTCCAACCAGTGTGGAAACAAAGGGCTTCGCTATCCTGGGGGGATTCTCCACTGTGTTTGGCTGTTCATTGATTTAACAGGAGCCAAACTCACCTCATGGGACACAATTAACTATTTTTCTTTGTATCTTACACCTCTGCATCGGAAAAGAAAACTGTTTCTTTCTATTTTCCTATTTGATATATCTTTCAAATTAATTCACTCAAATCATAAGACAAAGCAGTTACTGTAAAGCACGTCTGTAAAATAAATCACAAAAACACAATAAAGATATGTAACTGAACTGAGTACTCTTGCATACTAGATTACAAAATATATAACATGCTAAATTTGACTGTATGTGGATAAAACCTCTAAGATGTAAAATCTTATTTTGAGGCCTCCAAATGTCATCCTAGATATAAGCTCAGATACAAAAACAAACTTCTCCAATGTGTCAGTAGAATAATTTAATCTGTGTTCTTTCAGCTGCACAACCAACCAAAATCTGGCATCTCTCAGCCTTGGGACCAATCAGATTTTACAATGAGAGTTATTCATCGTTACTTAAGTGTCTGAGGCAAGGCAGGATAAATAAAGGAAAAGAATGAAAAGAAAAGAGGGAAAGCATCTGTGATCCCACTCTTCTCTTCGCTTGACTTCCTTTTGAGACACTTAAAGACCCCTAACACACACACACACAGACACACACACACACACACTCTACAGGCAGCGCAATAACAAACGCCTTCAATTTAACCAGCCAAGCAAAACAAATTAGAAGCACGCACAAAAACACAAAGACACACACACCCACGGACACACAAACTGCAGCCTGACACAATAGTGCATTGTTGTTTTTATTGTCAACAGTGGCTAAGTGATTGGTTGGCATGCTTCATTCAAATTTAATACATTCCCATAACACAGCCTAACAGACACAGAAAACTCTAATACAGTGTTGTGCTATTATAGAATAAAGCTCTATTGTTTTAGCCTCATGGGAATCAGCATGGTGGCTGGTCAGCTAACTGTTAAACTACAGGGTTCATTTTACTGGTCATTTTACTTGTTTTCTAGCTGATGCACCCCACTATGCATCACATTTTACACACTAAACGTAGTGGTAAATGAGGTCAGCAAGAGCACACACAAATTATTTAAGAAACTACAAATAGTACCGATTATGACAGAACAAATAATGTTAGCACAGATGCTATAAAGATGTAAATAAGGAATATATATATATATATACGTGGACATGGGAAGACAAGGAATGGTTTATGCTCAGGTTATAGCAATGTAATGGATCCATACCTGGTTTGCATGTCTTTCTGTCCGGTTTAAGCTGCACACCAGTGGGGCAGGCACAGCTATAGAAAGGCTCAACTGGAGAGAGTAAGCAGAGGTGACTGCAGCCTCCATTATTGGTACTGCATGGTGTCTGGACTGCAACAAAAATACACATTGAAGGGGGAATAAGCAGAGAGTTCATTAAATAATTACCAGAAAGTAAATGAAAATTGGCCACAATTACTCTAGTCTACAAACCCAAATGTAAAACAGCCTGAAACACGTACTGTGTGGTTGGCGGTAGGACTCCAGAACCTGGATGTCCATGGGAGAGTAAATCCCACTGAGGATCTCTCTGGTTTTGTCTCCACTGTGTTTGCTACAGGCGTGGATGGAACGAGTCTGCCAGTCTGTCCAATATAATGTCTCCTCAGACAATGTTAGAGCAAAAGGATGGGTCAGGGTGCCTTCCACCACCGTTTCACTGGAGGATGAAAAAAAGCGTATTAATTCATGTTAACATTTCATTAAACCACATTCGGAAATGCTGATACAGGGAACTAATGAATAAATATAAACAACTTCATTTAGTGTATTTTTTTGTTTGTTTGTTCTTTATTGTACTTAAAACTTAACATTGGTGTCAGCATTCATGTTTGTAAATGTGACTGTACTTCCATCAGCGCTGACCTTACCATTGAATCACGGGACTATAGTTCTCAAATCATATAAATCGTCAGTTAAACAATTTTGAAGACCAGAGACAAGAAACGAGTGCTTAGGACCAGAACTACAAACTCTAGTTTACAAATGAAATTTTGGTTCAATGGAGGCAATGTAGGAATGAACCTGCTCTGTTTAGAACATAAATATCCAAACCATATAATAACAAAGTGCTTAACACATTTAGGTACAACATCACTAAGTCTCTCTATTGTTACAATCAAAAAACTGCATAAAACAAAGAGTGGAGAAGTGTTTGAGCAACCGCTGATGAGGATTAAATGTTTCGTTTCTGAAACACAATCGTGTAAATAAAAAAACATAAAGAAAACACGAGGAACTAGCTGTACCAAGTCCTCATTCTTAGTTACATGCCTGTGTGTATGTTAGAAAACAGAAAAATGTAACTAATCCTAGATTTCAAAGGTTTGTCCTGCTTTTGTATGTAATTGAGGGAGTAAGCAGATATTAATTAGCAGACAAACAATGTCCACTGGTAATTACAATACGTTCTACATAACTACACATAAAGGCCTGTGTGACTTGGCTCGTTCTAGACAGAAACATGATAGAAGTCTATATTCATCGATCCAAAGCAGTGCTGGTAAATCCTGTGGCACACAAAAATCTGGGATCTATGTTCAGGGATGGACAGGATTTTATCAAACCAGGAAATTACCATGAGCACTGTTTCTGTTTCTCTTCAAGAAAATCAGTCCGTTTCTCTGGTTCCTTCTCCTTGTTTCCAGACCTTATTTTCCCAGTGTTCTGGTACATCTGGTTGAATTCCATTAACTATGTTTAAGAGGTCAGGAGCTGGAAATCTTTTACAGATGGACTGAATGTTGGTGGACTAACTAACTATAAGTAATATAATATAGTAACTATCAGTTATGTGTGCTTTACTGTGCACTATTACTGTGTACTATTACTGTGTACTATTACTGTGTACTATTACTGTGCACTATTACTGTGTACTAAAAGAGTTAAAGAGCATATGTGGAGAAAAAGGCCAATAGAAGGAAAAAGAAACAAAAGAAAATCCTGAGCTGTGAGCAAAATGCAGTGTGTGTGTGTGTGTGTGTGTGTGTGTGTGTGTGTGTGTGGGTGTGTGTGTGTTGACTGGGGAATCCACACCACAGCTCTGTTTGTCTTGGATTATTCTATCTGTTTTTTTATTCGGTCTGTGCAGCTATTTTTCACTTCCCACCTTCATTTTTCTGTTCTGAGTGAAAACTCAAAGCGTTATTTGCTGATTGTTGATGTTTTTATTCTTGATCCTAATTAAGAATTTTGAAAAGCATGTTTTATTTCTGCCTTAATTAAAGAGTTAGTCTAACACCGTCCATAATAGGTGACTGGTGACATCTCATCCCATTTTGTCCACAGACAAATAGTGTTCTCACATTAAACGTCGATACTGCTCCAAATCAGGGCTACACTGAGCTGAGGGTTTTCTGTTTCCAATTCAGTACTGACACCTTGGTACCAAGAACCAATAAATAGCAGCGATAAGACAGAGACAGAGAATGTATATGTTTAAGACCTCCTCAACTTAAACATATACATACAGTATATGCAGTGTTCGCAGTGCAGTTTTCACCAGTGGACCAGAACGACAGTCTGGGTCTGCAGTAATGCAAATGCTTTACGGGTCTAAAGTGTCAAAGAGATGAGCTGTCGATGCTGTCAATTTCTCGGACACCTATGTCACAAGCTGTGGGTGGTGACTGAAAGAAAATGTTCACAGAAGTAAGCTGCAGAGATTAAGGGTTCTCCATTAGATTAGGTCTCCTGGTCTAGCTTAGATAATTTGTCCCTCATAAACAGAAGGTTTATAAAACAGCTGGATAAGAATTGTGTTCACACAAACACAGAGCAGCAAAAAACAATGTTAGGGATGACAGCATACTCGTAACAGTATGCTAAAGTCTGGCTGAGGTTTTGGATTATAGTACATGGATTTCTATATACTGAAATGAATGAAAAGAAAGGAGGAAATGCATACATGAATACTCTCTTGGTTTAACAGTCTTTTACACGCACACGCACGCACACACACACATAATAAAGCTCCATACCGTGCCGATCCATCCAGATTGGCTCTATGAATGAAGCTGAGTTTGGCATCAGCCCAGTACAACTTCTGTTCCACCAGGTCTATGGTCAGACCGTTAGGCCAGTAAATGTCCTCATACACTATTACTTTCCTGTTATAAGACAGAGACGTTAAAAATTGACATTAAAAAAAAACTTTTTCATGAAACTTTTTTCCCAACACTTCTAAACAAAACCACGATACTACAAAAATAAAACTATAACTAGTATACCGCTGTAAACACAGAAGATCTAAGTGTAG
Source organism: Hemichromis elongatus (assembly GCA_015108515.1). Taxonomy (NCBI): domain Eukaryota; kingdom Metazoa; phylum Chordata; class Actinopteri; order Cichliformes; family Cichlidae; genus Hemichromis; species Hemichromis elongatus. Next base: position 2,004 of record VUQR01017871.1, on the reverse strand, counting down.
CCTTTAGGTAGTTACTGTACCTGTTGCTGCCATCCATGCCAGCACGCTCGATCCTGGGTTCCTCCCCCCAGTCTGTCCAGTACATGTAGCTGAAGGGAAAAGCAAAGAAATACGTTACTCATACACATAACATTAAAATCAACACAACATTTTTTACTGTTATTTTATATATTTTTCACTTTTGCACAACTTCTCAACATGTGATGTTTTATCCGTGTTATAGCAGTTAATGCGTATTAACATAACAGAAACTTGACTATTCCTCAGTCTTCTGTAGTACAGCGGTCATCCAGAAGGCTGTGGAAGTGTTTGATGGGTGGAGGATATCAAGATATAACGTCTTAGTTTGAATGATAAACTTTCTGTTGGACAGAGGAGAATCCTGAACTCCACTAGGACCTTATCCCATCTTTGAAATCTGTTGTTATTGTCAGGGTTTGGAGTTATTTTTACTTTATCTAAGCCAAAGTGGCTCACTACCACTGATGGAACAGATATGTAATACTGGATACATTTACTTCAGTAATAAAGTAAAGTTAAATTTGTACTTTTCACCTACATTAAAAATTGTTCTTATTCTACTGACTTGACATCTGTATGCTACTCACAGTGGTGGTATGGTGGTGCGGTGGCTTTTATTTTCCCTTTATGTAAACGACTTGCCCAGTGTGTGCAAAAATGTGGACACAATTACGTATGCTGATGATACAGTAATTTTTACACAAGCCAAAACAGCTGATGATGCAGCCCATCGGCTTTCGTTGGCTTTACATGATTTACAAAAATGTCTGAATGACTCACGCCTGGGCCTTAATGTTAAAAAGACCGTGTCAATGTTTTCTAGTAAACCTAAAACAACCGTGGCTGCAGTAAAAGTTCGCTTGGGTGCTCAAGAACTAATTCATGTTGAGGAATTTGTTATTTGGGAGTGCTACTAGACTTAAAATTATCCTTTAAAAAAACACATTAAAAAAGTAGTGAAAACTGTAAGTAACTTTAGACATATCCACACATCATTAACAGACACAGCAGGGGTTACATTCCTGCTCTCTGTGATACTGGCTCATACTGAAAACTATTACAAGTTGGTCCTATACAAGCTTTGCTGCTATTGGGCCAATCAAAGTATGCTACAAAAGAGCATTGAAAATGTTAGATAAGAAACCTTTTTCATATCACCATTGTCAAATTTCAGATAAATACACTTTTCTAAATTTTACTAATTTCAAATTATTTCAATCTGCCTGTCTAATATACAAGGTTTTACATGGTCTGGCAGCTCCACCAATGAATGATTTTATTAAACAAAAGTCTAGCAGCCTTACCGGGTCTCGACCGACTCGAGCCACTGTTGTGGAGTGAAAATAGTCTCAAAAGATTCGTGTATGCGTAAACTACATTTCGTCCGTAACTTCAAATTCGTAATTGATTTCCATCCATAACTTCAAATTTGCACACATCAGAGTTACAAGTGGAGTAACTCTAAGGTAGTAAACCGTTTGTGTTTAATGTATAATTGGCGCATAGGTTGTTTTGCTGCAAAAATCCGGACAGTAGACAAGGCTAGCAGAGAGGAAAGAAGACAGATGGCGGCACACCTCGGTGGTCAACCTTCAGAGGGGTAATTATACATTAAACACAAACGGTTTACTACCTTAGAATGAGTCATTTTATGGATCGTTTTAGATTACATTTTGTGTGTCTGCTTGTTGGATACATAGTTTTTCATTTAGCAGAAGCTTTATCTGTTAGTTGGAGCTAATGTGGAAGAACACTCTGATGACCCAGCATTCTACCAGCCTTAAACGCCTCGTGCACGCACGAATCTTGAGACGTGAAATGAGTCTCAAAACTCCTTGTCCACTTGTAACTCTGATGTGTGCAAATTTGAAGTTATGGATGGAAATCAATTACGATTTTGAAGTTACGGACGAAATGTAGTTTACGCATGCACGAATCTTTTGAGACTATTTTCACTCCATAAAAATCTGTTAAGTTCTTGCT
>VUQR01017866.1:6035-17527 GCA_015108515.1 Hemichromis elongatus | reverse complement strand
GAGCATATATTCACTTCAGAGGTTAGGTTGCGAGGGCATCCCTTTCACCAGCTCATCCATGAAGGGCGTCTCTGTTCACTTTAGCTTCAAACAGCCCCCCCTTCCCCCTCCCTCTTTCCTGTATTGCCCTTCTCATACACTGCCTGCTTTCACCCCAAGAGGACAACTTCTCAGACTCTGCCCTCTGTCTCTTTTTCCCCTCTTCTCTTTCTTCTGTCTTTACCCATTTTAATACCCTTGTTTTTCAAATTTTTTCCACTTTCTTGTCTTCAGCCTGTCTATCACTTTCCCACAAGCTCAGATAATATCTTGTAGCTACATGCTGACGCTCTGCTATTCACTCAGACGTCACTCTAACAGGTGAGCACAGACATAGTAATAAAGGGCTGCTTGATTTTTTTTTTTCCCCATGCCACAAGCCAACACTGTCAGCCTTTTCCCACTCCTTCCCAATGTGTCCACAGTCACATGTTTACTTAGCTTTAAGTTAAGCATCAGTCAAACTAAGATCTTTGCAGAAACCTTTGAGTAAGTGACATATAAACACACACACACACACACACACAAGCAAAAACAAGCTTAGGTATGTGTGACAAGAAATATCTACCTGTGCATGCACCTCTATTTTAATATCACTTCTCTTTTTATGAGTTTTATGCCAACTCTTGTTTTTCTTCTTTTTTTTGCAAGCTCAAAATTTACTATCTCCAAGACTAAAAAAGATCTTTCACTTGTTTTCAGTTGGTGGTGAAAGACATCAGAAATAGTGAAACTCCCATCTTGATCCTGTGTTTTGTGGCCTTGTTTGTCCTCTTTGCAGTCGTCCCCTTCGTTACAGTTTCACTCTTGCTGCATCCTTGCCTTTTATTTGAATTCCATAGCGGGTTTATGGACGTGCACTTAGGATCTGCCTCCTCAAATACAAGAAAAGCAAAATATACGAACAAGAAGAATTGCCTTCTCCTTCTCTAAGCCCCAGGTTTATTTACGATGGAGTGAGGCAAAGAAGTCTGACCAATCAAAATCTGAATTTCTCTTTGTAATCATAGAAAAAGCATCCTTTGGTCTAAATAGGTGCAGGATTATACAGCTTTCTGTTAAAAGCCAGCATCCATAATTGTATTGGTGGCGTTTGAGTGCACCTGGTATAACCAACGCTTATATTTGTGAATGCATCACAGATCCAGACGCCTTTTTGGAGACCTCTGTTTTATTTCAGCAAGACAGAACCACATCACATTCTGCATGTATTACATCAGCGCTGATATCAGACCTCAGCATGTCATGTCTGGCCTGCAGACAGTTTTCCTGTGCTGCAGGAAACACTGAAAACATTTGATGCATTATGAAACAAAAACTGCAGAAAAGAAAGCCGTCTGCAAATCCTAAGTCAAGGAAAAATTGGAAAACATTTGGGTTACAGAACTATTGCAGTTTTCCCTCTCAGTTCAGCTCAGTGGTTTTAAGTGAGACTCATTTGCAAGTAATCACATTGTTGTTAAATTTACACTTCACCCACTGGTTCAGCTTGAAACACGATTGTAGTTATGTTTAAGGAAATCCAAAGCAAATACACAAGAATGAGGTTTTCTAAATACCAGAGGAACACATCCAAATCCAAAAAGTGGATGTCCCGCTTCAAGATTTAATGGGTGTTAACAAAGCTGTTATTGTTTAGTGAGGACTGTATTTCAAAGTTTCATTGCAATGACAGTAAAGAAATGCTCACATGATGTGCCAATTAATCCTCAATGAGCCACAAAGGGCCTGTTTAACCGCTCTGTTCGTCTAATTAAATACACGACAATAAAGTAATGAAAAAACACGTATGAAAACAAAACTGTCTCGGCCTTTGGAAAACGAGGTGTTGTGAATGGAGGAAAGCTTGTTCAGTAGCAGGGAGTGTGAACCTTAAGTCTCTGTTTTTGTGGTTGTTGTGTGTGTGTGTGTTTTCAGTGTGCCGGCTCCACCTTATTTAGTAAAAACCCTCCCTTGCTCTCTCCTGTATAAGTCAAGGTTCAGGAATTTGCAGGAAATAGCTCCGGCCGCTGGCCAGAGTGTCTGCTCGCCACATCCATTCTCATGCATCCTCACACTGACGCACGTATACACACACATAGGAATGTGTGGAGGAAGGCGCAGCTCTTGTATTGTGGGCTGACGCGACGCAGTAGGAATAAACAGAACAAACAAAAAGCCTGTGTGTGTAGATCAAACATTACTTGATGTACATTAAGTTTATTCTTTGTATATTTACCTTTATTTAGAAGAAAACTAAATAAAGGTAAATATACAAAAAATAAACTTAATGTACATCAAGTAATTTGACAGTTTCTGCTCCAAGAGTCCCAGAGGACACTGATAGGAGTGGCAGGCCTAACAGTTGAGTATGGGATCTGAGCAGGAAAAACTTTGAAGTATCATTCATTTATATAAGTTGTAGGAGGGTTAGCTGTTGTTTGATTGGGCCGTCATTCACAAACAGTGGGGATGTGCATTTTTCCTAAAAAAAAAATCCTGGGATACTTTGTGTGGCGGGGCGTGGGAGGCGGACGCACCTGAGCAAATCTGCAATCAGAAAGCGTGAATGTGTCCTCGAGTCTGCCGTGGATCATTTACACTCGGCAAACAAATTTGGGCTGGTTTCAGATCAGACGTGTGCACAAATGATATATGCCTTTAATTGAATCTAATTTTGTTTTAAATAAAAAAATATTATTTCTGTCATTATTTTCTGTTTTCCAGAAGACCATAAATCAAAATAGGCTCATCAAATTATATGTTGAGGTTAGTCATAAGATTTATTTAAACAAATATCATTACTGACACTCATATACGGGTGCTTTCAAAGCCTCTGTTAATGAAGCCTGATATGCAATTTCTTTTTTTCTTATGGGAAGTAACAAACTAAGTGGATGCAATTGAAAATATTAGCTTTTCAAACAAAACATTCTTGTCTTTGTACTGCCTGACTTACATGAATTAACATTTTTTTAAACTGCCATCCAAGTGCGTGTGTGCATGTGTGAATGCATGATCCGTTTTGATTGCATGGCTGATGCCCGTGCAGTCTGTATCTTTATTTTGTCTGAATCTGCTCACGCACAACAGATCCACACAGATTTGTTGCAGCCCGTGATAGATAAGGTTACCATCATCCCTGCATTGGTTATTTAAGTCACTGCTCTGAATCTCTGGTGGTGTTCACGGTCTAGTTGTCACCAAAAGTTTCAAAGGCGTGTCAGAGGATTTCACACCCACTTTGAACACACACACACCAGCTTTGCAGACATGGTGGATGCAGGACCCTTACCACAATTAAAGAAGATTCTGTATCTGTGTGTGTAAGTGATACTAAAGTACCTGCACGTTGGCATTACACCGATAAGCATGGCTTGAGGAGAAAGGAGCACCTGTCCCCTGATGTCCACAGGTGTGTTCTGGAGAGCACACGGGTTCATATTTAGAAACACTAACTCTTTGTCATTTTTTTTTTACCTGTCCTGGGCTACTGAAAAACAAAAACGCTCTATTTTTACTCTTTTTGTATCTCACTGCCTCAGGATGCACACAGTGTTAGTTTGTGGAAAAGCCAATAAAGGTTATATAGCTATAATAAATTTGTGGCTAATGCTGCGTGTCTCCCCCTCCCTTCTGTTTTGTCTGACTTTTGTTGTCTCAGGTTAAAGGAGATTGATATGAGTGAATACGATGCTGCTACATACGAGCGTTTCTCCAGCGCCGTGAGGAGACAGGTTCAGTCACTGCGCATCATCCTGGACAGTTTACAGGTTGGCATCACACCACACACTGTCTGTGTTTAACACAAGTTTCCTTGTTTAAAGGTATCAGTGTTTTTGCAACATCCAGGTTAATCTGCTGTAGCTTTTTTTATTTATTGCTGAGTCCCAATACTATACAATGACTAAAATAGAAAAAGCCAAGATTTCCCATTTTCTGTTTTAAGCTGTTGCTTGTAATGACAGGCCCGCCTTTGATACATCGGTTTATTTAAACACCATCAACTCAGGCCGCAGTCGCTTCTATTCTACAGTTTGACACTGAAAAAAGTCACGGGGTCATAAAGTCAGCACATGACAATTGGTTGACCTTATTTGTCCTTGCACGTGGTGCTGGGCACGGAAAGAGGGGGCGCTGTCCCCCAGGAGCAGTCTGATTTGTTAAAGAGAATGCGGACTAAGATCACAGGGAGCGGCGGTATTGTCTGCGTTGATTATTTTGGTTTCCACTTTCCGCCCTTTGTTTGGGCGTCTCAGTGCGAGCGTCTCTGGTGTGCTTGTTTGTGTGTGTGACGACAGCGCAATCAAGCAGCCACGATTACAGAGCAGTGACACTGAACTGCGCTCTATTATTCTTCTATCCAGGCGTGAAGCTGTTTTTTGCATGTGTTGTGCTTTGGTGGGTGTGTTATTGTGTTTTCCATGCAGGTGGGCTTTAAACATGGAGTTTTGGTTCTGTTTGTCCTTGTTGCCTCAGGGTTCTTCTTCACTGGAAAGATCCCACTAAATCCAGCAGGCAAGACGCTATGAAGTCATGTCTTGTTTTTTTTTTGCAGAGTGATTTAAGGAGTCATACACACGCACACAAACACTTTGCTATAGATGGCAAGCTTTCAATAAACTGATAGTGTATTGTTTCTATCTGCTGGGGAAAACCCTCTCTGTTTACCTCTTAACAATAGACTTGCTTGGCACATACAAACGCCTCAGCCCGCATTGTGAAGCTCCTAAAAGTAAGAAATCAGTACGAGCTGACCGCAAAGTCTCTGCCTGATTCACGTTTGTATTTTAGGTTAGCGATAAGGAAAAAATATCCTGGATTTTGTGTCAGGACATATCATTAGTATGACATATAGGTGTCATACTAACACAACGCCTCTTTCAGTGTTATTGTTAGCATCGTTAAAAAACAGCGCCTTGAGGTAACTTATTATTATTAACTGCTGTTCTGAAAAAAAATTGAACTGAATAGTTACACTGAAGCTGACATCTTGTATTATTCAATGAGATGCACTGAAGCACTGCAGTCTGTTGTATTACTGGCCAGGTAATCTGTGTGACTGCTTTGAGAAATGTAGTTGCGTCATGAATGTGCAATCTTACACTTTGTCATAGTGAGGGGGGAAAAAAAACACGATCTGGCTCCGCTACCTTTGTTTGTCCTGCTCTACTTAAGTTGTGTGCACTGCATTCATGAATACACAACTGATTATCTACAGAAAGGTGAAAGTAGTTGTTACGTCTGTTGCTACTTATTAGTGATGTGAAGTAATACGACCTTGTCACGTCCTGGTTTATCTTTGTTCCTTTGTGTGCTTGCACGTCATTTGCCATGTAAAGAAAATCTAAAGACATGAAATCAAATATCCTGAGTCACCAGTAACTGCAGGGGTGACCTAAAGAGGCACATTGGATTTATTCTTTTGTTTGACGTCTTCTCCGTAAAGGAGATCTCCTTCCTCGGAGGAGAAGATGAAGGCAGGACTGGGAGTGATGACTCTCTTCCTCTCAGTCTTCCTCCATCTAATATCAGTGGGTATGAGTGGTAGTTGATGGTATTGGTGAGACTTTGAGCTCCTCTGTCATCTTTAAAAACCTCCATCAAAACAAAATCACCCGTCCCAGGCACATTTGTCTTACTTATTCTAATTTGGTGGATGTGTGCTTTCAGGCTAAAGGGAAGGAGCGGCAGTGGTTGAAGAACCAGGCACTGGGAGAACTGGATGACACCAAGATCATCGATGGACTCACTGGAGAGAAGGCTATATATAAACGCAGGGGGGAGTTGGAACCAGAGGTGTGTGTTTTCCTTAAACTTTCTTATTATTTAATCTGCCACACCTCCATCTTTTATCTGTCAGGCGGTACATTCCAGTGGTGTGTGTGTGTGTGTGTGTGTGGGATTATTATTACACCCTGGAGTTTCTGCTCCAGCTCACTCAGTTTCTAGTTACGTCTTGTGCTGTCATGTGTGCACGCATACACACAGCGCAGAGGTAGTTCCCACACTAATCATCCAAACACACACTAGCCCATAATATGAATACCGTGTTTTTCTAACGTATTTAGCTCCAAGTCTTACATATTTTTGGTCTGAGCTGAAGGTCTACATTGCACTCAGTTTTGAAATCCCGCCCTTGTGTAAAATATTATTTTTATGTAAGCTACACCAGAATCTCCAAAACACCATCTAAAGTGGGGAGCTTGATTTAATCAGTAGTTGCGGATGTATTTATTTATTTGGTCACTCATGTGTGCTTACAGCTGGGCAGCCCTCAGCAGAAGCCCAAGCGGTTACGGGTGCTGGCTGACGTGTCAGGCAGCATGTACCGCTTCAACGGTGTGGATGGCAGGCTGGAGCGCTCCATGGAGGCTGTGTGTATGGTCATGGAGGCTCTTGAGAACTATGAGCACAAGTTCAAGGTGAAAACACCAAATCACGAAAACAAGCGTTACGATACAGAGAATTGTGTGACTTTTCCTAAGTCAGATGATAGATAACAGCTGCATGTGCAATATATGGAGTTTAATTCACATGAACAATCACTGTGCTTCCTTTAAGATCCTTTGTCCTATTATACTTTTATATGGTACACTTCATGCCCTATTTACCTAGTTGTGTAGTGTATGAGTCATGACAGGTTAGTGTCGTCTCATGACATAGTGGAGGGGAAGAGAATATCAAGGCGTTCACATTCGCATTGACAGTTAAGAAAAACAGCGGCCTGACAGCCTAAAAACACTTGAATCAGTTCTAGAGTCATTTTCAGCTTTTGAAGTTAAAAAATAAAATGCTTAGACTGACCCAGGTAACCTCGTAAATCAAAAGATGTAGTGTGTCTTTTAAAGCCTTTCTTATGCCACACTGTGATCTGATTTGTCAGTGCTTTATTAGGTAGGAGTTGGTAATACAGTTGACTAATTTCATGGAAAATCAGGAGTCCGTCTTAGCCACGAGAAGTAGAATCAGTCCAGAGATGGAGTATAAAAAGAGACGGGGGGAGACAGGAGTGCATACAAAAAAAGTTTTGGAGGGAGACAGACTTCTTGGCCCCTTAGTGACACTCAAGCCAACCTAATACTGATCACATATCACACAAACTCGCACTTTTCAATGTTCCGCATGGCGTTTCAGTCTCAGTGCTGTCTTTGAATAACACTCTGTACATAAAAAGAGCATCTGGTAACCAATCGGGTACATACACTGTCACCGTGTACCCGTGCTGCTTACAGTTTGCATTGTATTGTGTGTTTGCATCTTACAGTCATCCACCATCGATAGTCAAACGTGTCCCGTTATAATGTCGTGCCTTTTTTTAGCACACTCTTTAGGCAGCCATTCACAATCCTGAAGTGGATGAAGCCCACTGTGGATTGACATGGCCCTAATTTTGGTGGCATTGAACCTGGTTACATTTAGTGTTATCTGTTAGACTTCATGAGTCATGTAGCATAAAAACAACTGAAAAACAATACAAAATTGACAGCACCAAAAGGTCTTACCCAGCAACAGTGATATGGATGGATGAGACACACAGTCGCATACCTTTGACCACCACAGTCATAACTGCCCTTATTAGATGTGGCTCATATACATAATACCTGGGTCTTGAAATAGATGCCTGGGGGCTCACAGTGTCAGGCTGAGTGCGAGCTGCCTTATGTAAGTCAGTTATGATGGATGGTCTAGTGGAGACATGTAGACACTGTTAACATGTTGCAATGTTCGCGTTTGCAATGTGACCTTTCCGCACCGTCACGCCTCCGTCAGGGAGTCTGTTTTAAGGTTACTTAAGTAACAAGTCAAATCACTACAGTCTTTACTTGAATTTATTCATATTTTTTGTAACTTTAAACTCTTTTCTCTACACAGTATGACATAGTGGGCCACTCGGGTGACGGCTACGACATTGAACTGGTCACAGCAGACAAAATCCCCAAGAATAACAAGCAGAGACTTAAAGTCCTGAAGGTACACTCATGCTTTGTTTTGCTCATTCAATTTGACTGAAAAAGTGTTTCGCATTCATTCCTTTCTCTTTAAAGTCTATGTTCACATGAAGTTGTACATTAGGTCAAAGTAGCAAAAACTAATGAACATCTCCAAACTATGTCAGTTGGGGCTGCCATTATGAAGATAAATAAAATCTGTGGCTTGCTATTTATTACTCAGCCTGTTCCTTCCACTTCAGGTCATGCATGCCCACTCTCAGTTCTGCATGAGTGGTGACTACACTTTGGAGGGGACGGAGGCCAGCATCAAGGAGCTGGCGAGAGAGGAGGCAGATGAGCACTTTGTGGTGGTGCTGAGCGACGCTAATCTGGAGCGCTATGGCATTCGGCCCGAGCGCTTTGCCCAAGTCTTGACGTCTGACCCACAGGTCAACGCCTTTGCCATTTTCATCGGCTCCCTCGGCGATCAGGCTGAAAGGTAAGTAGGTAGAGATGATAATAGCTTGGGTGGAGTTAAGTAAGAGCGAGCAAAAAGCATAAAAGATGAAGGAACGTGAAGATGCAAAGAACTCATCATGACACAATTGTGAAGTTCTGGGGCTCCAAACGGTTACATTTGGTCAGTCTACTCTTCAGGGGCATGTTCTCATGCACCTCTGTATTGCTTCCAACATTGCTTTTGTTTTTCTGATTGCTGTATCAAAGTCTTGTTATGTCTGCTTGCACCTGTGTCATTGCAATTCAAAAATGGTCCTCAAATTTGCAAAGCGAGCAAAAACATCAACTTCTGAATCAACCTGACCTGCTTTCAAATCATGATCAATGATCAAGTTCAGTCAAGTACAGTTTTCAGTTCCCATCCCTAGATTCCCAGAGATTCACGTTGCTGAAAATTTGTCCACTCCCTCAGATTGAAAACGAAGTGCAGGGTCACTATTTTGACACACCCAAGGGGATCTAGTGGCATATCAGAGGCAGAATGGGACCTCCAGTGCTTTCAGTGCTGTGGATAGAATATCACTGAAAGCAGCTCTTTAGCCTGCTCCTCCTCATCCTCATTGCCATTCCACTCCAGGCTTCTACTGTAGCTCTTTACCAAACATACATCCTCTCTGTTGAGGCTCACGGGCCTTGAAGCTTTAAACTCTTTGAAAAACTGCCTGTATGTCACGTATGTCTTTAGCTCCAGGAGCTTCAGAAGGCAATAACCTGTTCTACACTTTGCTCATGAAGAGCAGAAAAAAAGCAAAGATAGAGAGAGACAAGAAGTCAGCTACTCCATAAGGGCAGGTTAAAGTTAACTGTGAAAATTTGAAGATAGAAACGAGAATAATATCTCATTGTGCCCAGGAAGCATGCAATTAATTATGGATGCCCTTAGAGTTATATAATTTTCCTTCTTCTGCGACACTTTTGGAATGCTAATTTTTTATATCCCTGTTGACTGCCGGTGTGTGTGTGTGTGTGTCCTGAGAGGAGAAATGCATAGGGATACGGCTGAATGAAAGAACAATGGCAGAGGCTCATTAGAGTAAATGGGTTTATACAAATGATTCAAAGGCATTGGAGGTGGCTCTGTTGTGTTGTTGCTGAGCTCCACCGTGTGAATGGCATCTCTTTCATTCACACACACTCATACACTGTACTCTTTTAATGGGAATATGTAGTGCCAGCTCACACAGCAAACACAAGTACTCTTTTCATTTTGTGAAACAATTCCAGTGCTAAAGTTCAGTTCCTTCCTTTGACCCTTATCTTCATTTTCTCTTCATGTTTTTTTGTTTCAGACTCCAAAAGACCCTTCCGGCAGGGAGATCCTTTGTCGCCATGGACACCAAGCAGATCCCCCAAATACTGCAGCAGATCTTCACCTCCACAATGTTATCTAGTGCCTGATGCAAACGCATAGTACATAACGTACACTCACTTGTTAAAAAAAAAAGTTTGTTGTAAAAGCTCTGAAAATCTTCACACTCTGTATCAGATCAGAGGACTTTATCAGGGCTGCAGCAGGTCCGGAGGGGTGGCATTAGCACAGGCCGGGGGTTGGACACTTTGTTTGTTTTTGTTAAAAAGCCTGTTAGCATGACAGAGTAACTAATGCTTAGATATTTCGCTGTGTCCCTCTGGGAACAACTACAGTACACAAAGCCTGTGATCTCTTTTAGTGTGACTGTAATCTGCTTTGTAATCGGCACCACAGTGGTGATGCGGACGCCTGGAGCCTGTCTCAGATCCCATGTAGGGATCAAACACACAGCCTAACCTGCTGTTCTTTCTAATTGTGTTTTTGCCCACACATACGCGTGCACACACACACACACAGCTTTGTCCTCTTTCGGGCTGTGAGAAACTCAAAAGGAAGGGTCATGAAATCGTGACAGTACTCGTTCATTTCAGAGCTCCTCACTTCTTGTCTGTCACGCAGTAAAATGCACAGACACACGCAAGAAGGCCGATAGTAAACCACCACTTGAGCGACACTGGGATGCGCCGAGCGACAATAACTCGGCGCCTTTGGAATGTTGGAACTGCCACCAGGGAATTTCCCACCTGGCTGCACGCTCACTTTAAAGCCTGCCGCAATTGTACACCCACACGCTGTGTGAGTGTGCGTGTATGTGTGTGTGTTTTTCTAGAGCATCTATGTCAACGTGTGCCGACCCTTTCCTTCCTGACTGGCGGAACGTGTTGCCTTGTGTGCGCTCGGAGCTGCCTTTCATTGCCAGAGCTCCCAAACGCAAAACGCTTTGACTGCAAGACAGATGAAGAGAAAAAATCCAGGCCTAGTGGGTCAGTGTGGGCACTGAGTTCTTTGTCACGTGTATCAAACATCATATCGGTGTCTTCCCTGTTTGCCATAGTTATAGTTCATGCCTGTCTATGTTGAATCAATAGAAGCCTGTCCAGCTGTCAGGCTCTATTGATATCTGGGAGTGAGGCACATGCCATTTTTTATTAACCTACTTTAATTTGCCCCTGGCTCTTAGGCTGCTGATTAGCTGGATATGTAAGACATTTGCTGGTTGGAACCTCATGTTGTGAAGGCATTAAAAAAGTGCATAAAAGCATATTAAAATTCATAAATGTGTGTATGGTAGTTTTGTAATGTTAATTTTTAGTGGAATAAACTGTAAAAGTAATGTAGAGCATTTTAATAAATGTTAACATTGCTCATTTGATTCAGTTTCTGCTCCGTCATTTCTCTGCTGAAGAATATTTCTGCTGCTGCTCTATTATCTAATTAATCACATGTCTGATGAGCGTTCCTGTCCTTCCTGGTGTTGCAAAAGAAAACCGCTTATCTGCAGATGGGGACAGTTTTAAAAAGAAATGGAGATGACGGATGAATTTCTTAACATGAAGCAGTCCAAGAGCGCAAACCTCCGTCAAGGCAGCTTTACTTTCAAGGAAATCTTTTACTATTATGTAAATGTTCATGCATGACAGATATCTACTTAGATTAAAGCATTACAGAAACCTTCTGAAGGAGTAGGTGATGGATAATAGGTGTGATTT
>VUQR01017863.1:0-21931 GCA_015108515.1 Hemichromis elongatus | reverse complement strand
TGTGTGTGTGTATATATATATATATATATATAGATTTTGCTGTGATAGTTGCAGTGTTAATTCATCTGGAATCACAGGTGAAGATGTCTAAAAGATGTGAGTACGGTGCCACAACTTTGGCTTCTGTCCTGTGGCTCTTAAATATATACTCAACATGAATCCTTGAAGTCGAGCATACATATTTTTGGTCCTCATAATAGTGGTATTTTGATGAAACAGAGAAGAACTTCATTGACCATAACAGCTTACATGCGTTTTGTATTAGTTTTTAGAATGTGCATGTCTTGAATGTGCAGTGTCTTGAATTGGTAGTCACATATCTACAGAGACATCTGTCCATCACGAAAAGGTCTGTCCACCTTCTTATGTTTCCCTAAGCTGCCTCTACCATTCTGTAACTAGTAGATACCGAAACAGTCATTAAAGTCTCCAGTTTCCAGACTTCACAACATGATAGTTTGGACATTAGCCAGCCAGAGAGAACACGGCATCTGCCACTCTTTATTCCTGCTGAGAGGAACAACTGCTCTAGGTTTAGACCTGGAGATCTGCCATTAGGAAGATAAAGATGAGCAAAAATAAAATTCTATTCATACAAAATCAATAAGAAGTGTAAAAAAAAACCCTGTTGTTGGCCAACTGTACCCATTGGCCTCCTAGCAGATACACCTGTGGTATCAATTTCAAAATCTTACATGATTTCCTTCTTCAGTCATCACATCCACAAGGTTTTCAGAAACTCTGACCTCTGACCTTAAGGCTGAGGTATGTGGGATTTAAACTCACCCAAGATTATTAGTAGATACACCTTTAGTATTAATTTGAAAGCCGTATGATGCTTGGTTCTTAAGACATCACATTCACAAACTTCAGTGTCCATGTTGACCACCTGCCTGGCAGCGTGACAACAATACCCCATCAGCCTTTTACAGCAGAGGGGTAATTAAAATTGTTGTAATAGGGTACACTGAAGTGAAGTAATAACAGTAACAGTGTAATTACCAGATCATTCAAAGAATACTTGGTTGGTCTTTGATAAACCAGCTGGTCCCTGATATTGTCTGAGGCACTAAAAATCACCAAAGCGAAGCAAACCACTTGAACACATCCTACAGTGACAACACAATTTAATTACTTAATTTTGTGATCGCAGTCTATTTCTTATACATATTTAGCAATTCGTGGTATATGTGTCTGCTACCACTGCAGTATTGTAATAATTGCAGTATTATAGAAAAAAATAAGCATAAGATAACCAATTAAAAAAAATTTTTTGTTTTTGAAAATCTACTTACCCAGCTCTGGTGCTTTACTGAGCACAAAAGCATATGCCCAGAATTTGCTGACAGGCCCGTTGTAGAAGCTCTGGTCACAAACGGACTGTTTTAGCCCTTTCGTCATCAGGATGTACATCATGTAACTCCCAGTACGGATGGCACCAAAAATACTACATGGGGTGAGGAGGACATACAGATAAAGAAAATAATTTTGAGTGAAAAGCGTGAAAGTGCTCTTTGGATTATAGCTTACATGTTTGTATTTCCAGCACTTTCTACAAGGCTGATGTGTTCTTACTATGCACATGTCTACCATTTCTAGTTGTCAAATGCAGCTATGTTTGACAACTAAAGTCACTTTATATTAAATAATCATAAAACAAATAATATCCCTCTTACCTGAATACAGCAAGGGTGAGTGACCACAGCACCAATGGTTTCCTCAACTCAAACTTCTCCCTTTGTTTCATGACATGGCGACCCCCGAGGATACAGGCAGCATAGAGTGCAGAGAAGAGAAAGGACTTCTTCCTGCAAGCACCAAAAAGAGAAAGTGAAACTTACCATAAACAGGAAAATATACTGATAGAATGATGTTCAATGCAACGAACAAGGTTATAAAGTACTGCTAATGTGACCAAAATAGCCGAACGGTACAATACTGCACAAAAGTTTTGAAACCCCCCTGAGTTCTTTATATTTTGCTCCCAAACACGTCAGATAATCCTGTAAATTTTAAAGAGATCTTGAGCAAAATTTTTAGGATTTTTTTTCCTTTGGACATTTGTTGCTTTACACTAATTTTCAGGCTACTCCTTGTACATGACTATTTTTAAAAGAAAGCTTTTAAAGTCACTATAGACCAACTTATGAAACATTCAAGCATAAAACAGCATCTAACTCCAAGAACTGACCACTGTTGTGTTTATATAGAACAGACAATTTAGCATAGAACCATTTTTAAATTGTATGTTTAGGCATTTTGTCCTCATTTCTTTAGCTGAACTTATGGAAAAAAGCCAAAGATAACAGTTTGACAGTAGTGTTTTTGCACCAACAAAGGCAATTACTTGTTGGAATTACCAGAGTTATTAGCCACACATTTGGCATAGAGTGTTGTATCTCCCTTAAAGATTTTAAAAAACTAGATAAGTGGAGGAAGAACTGGCAGGTCTAAACAGCTATATACAACAGATGAACAGTAACTAAAAGTCACGAAACGAAATCCAGCAAAGATGTGACATAGCTCTTAGCTGGTCCATGTACTCTTTGCTGAAGGCCCATCAGAAATGCAAGGATGGCTATCAAAAAGTCACTCTTAAGAAAAGGAAACAGGAAGAAGAGGCTGAGGTCAGCACCAGATTCTGATGCACCATATATACGACTGGCAAAAGCAATCCAGTAAAAGCATATCTTGATTCTATGTTTTTCTATAATTATGGAGTGGCTTTTCCAGAGACTGAACTTTAACATTCTTGACATTTACAACCATCTTGACAGAGAGCAGAAGAAAAGGCAGCCAACATCCAAAGAAGAGCTTTGAAATGTCCATCAAGACGCTTGGACACTATTTGAAGAAATTACAAGAAAAGTTGCCTAAGAGAGCTCTGGCATGTTCTCGTACATGAAAATGTATGATAACGTGTTTCAATAAACTGCTCCACTGCTTAGGATCCATCGAAGAAGAAACAAACACAGAGCACAGAGCAAGTTGGCAAGCTTCATCCTTAAACACTATGAGGGGAGGAACAGACATTTTAAATGAAAGCAGCATTTCTTTGCAATTTATTCCCATCACAAACTAATCATTTCTAACATAATACATTGACTTCACATGCAATGCCTGAAGCAGTGATGTAATGATCAGAGTCCAGTTCCAACTGCTATTTAATACTTTGGTGTCAAGTTCCTTGTTATTGCTGCAATTCAGTTTCAGCTCCAACCATTCTATGATCTCCATTTGTGTTAATTGACTTGTCATTGAAACACCACATGGCCAACTAAATCTAAAGAAAAGCATTGGCTCAGCACAATTACAAGGTGCAGGTGGTCTGACTTGACAGACTGGATGCTGAATAGGGCCAAAAGGAGATCGGGGCATGCTGCCGAAAAAACCTAAACCAGCTTTGTCGAAAAACGATCTGCTCTATTGGACAGAGAGCTGAGTAACTGTTTCGAGCAGCATAGCCAAGAAAATAAAAATGAACGGAAACCTCGAGGAAAGAAAACATGAGGGTAAGGTAGTAGGTTCTGGTTAGTCGGGCATCAGACCTAGTGTGTAACGGCAGGGTGATACTAGGAAAAACAAATATCAGAAGCAGCAGCAACCTTGAAAACATAGAAAAATAAGAGCATCGGTTTTACTGTCAAGAGGACAGTGCACAGCAACCAGGAATGAGGCATTCTTGGAGGTTGACCAATAGCTCTGGGATTAATTAGCTGAGTAAAAGTAGCCCAAGGAGTGATGTTCCACTTCAGTGAGGTTTGTGCTGTTATTTAGAGGTTATACAAAGACAACAACATGATGTTGACTTTTTTTAAGCCCTAGGTGTATTCAGTGCTTCATTATACAAAATTCAAATAAGGCCTCTAAACAGAATTGCCAATTAAATTGTGAGATATGGTATACAAGCACTGCAGTGCTACATCAGGCATTTTTTTTGCAGTTTATTAAATAAAAGCATATCGTGCAATTTATTTTGGTTTTCCGTGGGATAGGGGTTCACACACATGTTTTGAAAATGATAAAGTTGGCTTTAAAGGGCTAAGACTTACCTAAGTCTGAACATTTCTCACATAGCCCGCTTATGTGCAGTCTGTACACAGTAAACAAACCTGTTCTGCTGCCTTAGCAGATGTCAATGTCGACAACAGCACTAAAATTTGCTGATCAAGAGTGTAGCTACACAAAAAAGGCTTAATTTATTTTCTTTTAAAAAAAAAATGTAAAGGGCTACGTGACAATAATCAATTAAAGCTTTAATTCCATCACATCAGTGTCTCATAAATGAACTTCAACAATGAACTTGATGCTAATTTTAAGATCCAACTTTGTAATTTCATTATAGCAGAGTTGTGTAAGACGGTCAGTCAGGTTAAGGTGCATGTCAGTAGGCGGTTATGTGTTAGCAAATGCTAGAAGATTAAAAAGTATCTGTGTGACACGAATGCTGCTGATGCTCTTTGTCTTTTCAAACTGAATAAATGAATACTTTTACTATCACATAGTGCATCAACTCTTTATTTTCCATCTTTCAAAAAAGGATGTTGACTAACTGTTCTTGAAGGAGACCATAAAATGCTTGAGACCACCTCTAAAGAACAAAGGACAAACCTGCCAAAGTCAAATTTAGCTGCATTTACAGAATGACAACAGGGTTGGACTGCAGAATGACATCACTGTTTCTCAACTACACAGGAAGGAGGGGGGAACAGAACAACACACAATAAAGTGCCCTGTACGCTGTGGAGTGGCTGGAGGGGATTGCAATCTCAACATTACCCTTTGCCATTCAAGGTAAAAGGTCAAAGGGTAGCATGATGAACATAGCCTAAGCTATGATTTCATATGTAGAACTCCATATGAGTACAATAGAATCATCTAAAGATCCAGCAAAATGAGTCGCATTTACCCTATTAGTGTCTAAGGCTTGCTTGTTCTAGTATGACCATTAGTTTTGGAAGGTTATCAAATCAGATGTCATGTTAGGGTTTTATTGGGTTAGAGTAATGTGTAAGTCTTGAGCTCATTTCTTTATATTATGCTTCCAAGGAGCCGGACTTCGTGGTAATTTTTTTAAAGAGGTCTTGAGAACTAATCTGCTAGGTTCTCTGGAGGGCTTTTTCTTTAAACACTGGCTTATTTTTCACTACTTTTCAGTCCTTGTCCCTGAGCATTTTCTTAAAACACATTGATAAAAGATGAAAACTACGCAAAAATTCATATTCTTTAGAAATACAAAAATAAATAAATAAATAAATATGCATCAGATGCATTGGGCCCTTCAGTTGCTCCATCTACTATTTGTTGAAGACTCATTAGAAACAGTTTAGGTGACAGGGTCACTGTCAAGACGCCATTCTTAAAGAAGGGAAATGGGGAGGAAAGGTAGGCCAAAATGCACCCAGGCTGGACTGAAAACATCAATGGCTTATCGAGTGATTACTGCACATTTGAAATTTTTGAATATAGAATTTAAAAATAAAAAAAAGAACAAACAAAAAATATTGTTATTATGTACCGAGAAGGTTAGGAGAGCAGTACAAAGGTGAGTTTCTACAACCACGTGGAAGAAGATGGTGGAGATTCTGCCGTAATTTTGGAGCTGCAATTCAGCTAGTGGTGTCAGAATCTGGCATGCATCATCATCTGGAAAGCACCTCATCACTTTTCAGTGTCATACTGATAACAAACACACTGCCTATTTCCCTAGCATTATATAAAGAAATAAGGAGTGGCTCACGACTGGCTTAGTACTACAGTTAGCTTGTGTTACTGATATAAATTATTTTTTACATTTACTTGTAATTAACATGTCTGTCATAAATGGTCACAGTTTGGCAAATGTTACACAGATTTTATTTTAAATAGTCTTTTGTCGTCTATTAAGTAAGAAGTATTAAAAATAGTAATTTAAAAGCATTAAAACAAAAAGCACTGGACATTATGTGACATTTTAATTGTGAACTTACCTCCATTAATAACTCAATGATTTGTTGATATCTATGTGGGCAAGGTCCAGTTGAAACGCAGTGTTTGCCACACCTTTTTCATTTTATCAATGCCTTCAGTGTAAATTTTAGTAATGGACAATTCCTTCTCTCTTACTTTGACAGTTAGAGATAGAGATAATTAGAGAGTTACTTTGGCTATCATATGTCTACAACTAGTGGACTCACCCTCTTCTGGCTATTAGATAGAATTGCAAATATTACAGCACTTCCACACTGACTTTCAGACCTGAAAGCTAAAGTCTATGGTTTAACATGTGTCTGCATGTATTCCAAAATAAGGAGCAAGTGACATCTCATAACTCTGTTTCTACCCTCATATGACAACTCAATTTTCCTCTGCGATTAATAAAGTTTCTCTGATTCTGATTTGTAGTGTATTACAATCCAGCCAAGCACAAACTCCAGAGGAATTTTCCGTTTATTCTCTCATAAATCTTGATTACTCCAGAGAGTCGATTCTGTTCATCTGGACATATTGTTTTCAGGGGGAGAAATGTTTGACTCTCATCATCCCCACAGACACAGCGGCCAGGGAATCAGAAGGACATCGGTACAAAAAGGCCCTGAGTAAGTGTGGTTATCCCAGCTGGACATTTGTCAAAGCTGGGAAAGCACCTAAAGAATGCTCCAGGCGATCCAGGAGAGTAGAAAGACAACTGCTGTCTAAACGAAAACCTTTATCAGAACAGCTGAGATGTGTTTTGTCAAAACACTGTCTTTGTGGCTTTCAAACCCCACAACACACTATGCCAGCAATTGGTCCACCTGATAGATCGGGTCCTCCAACACAAATAGAATAATATAGTGTACGCGGTGAAGTGTCAGGAGGATTGCTGTGAATTACACATCGGGGAAACCAAACCACCTCTGGATAAGCAGATGGCACAACACGGAAGAGCTACCTGACTCTTTCAGTGATGAGGGTATGCACATCTTGAACAAGAAGGAACACCGGTTTGAGTGGGGAGTCAAGGAGGCCATTTACACGAAACGGGAACAACCATCTCTGAACTGAGGAGGGGGCCTAAGGACATGTCTTTCACCATCTTACAGTACTGTAATTGCTTCTATTCCCCCAACTGCCTGCGAATGGTAATGCGCAGACATTTCCATCGATCAACGTTAATGAGAATTTGCAGTTTAAAGTCTAATGAAACTGATCTCAAGGTAGTCATTGGTGTTACTTTTTCATATTGACCAAAACTATTGTTTGTAAGGTTGGGGAAAGCTGCAGTCACTCATCCTGTCACTCCAGAAATGGTTGCAAACATATTTCAAAAGCAGAATGCAGATTTTCTGGGTCCATCAACATTAAATGTAAAATGCAAAATTAAAATTTTGAAAAGACTGAGAACAAAGATTTAAAAAGGATTCTTCCTCCCAACCAAAACTCGCTACACTCCTTTTCTGTTCTTAGCTCTCTCTCTTATAACCAGCAGGTGACAAATATTGCACTAGCATGCAGCTATTTCAGTAACTGCGCTGCCATGCTTGAATGAAGACATAAGGGATGCTGGGCAATGAAACTTAAAACAGGATTATCACTAACTTAAACCAAGGTGAACTTTGTGTTAATAAATTCAACAAACAAGTTAATTTTTTAAAATAAGCCGAAGGACCGACTATTGCAATAGATTACATCATCATCAAAGATTTTTACATTTTATCTATTTTTTTATAATTCATTTAATTTATATTTAGCTTATATTTGTTTTGGTTCAAACACCAGTTTGATGATTAAGAGTCTACTGCACAGTTTGTAAACACAAAAGAACAATTACACTCTGATAGACATGGGCAGCTGGAGACAACACAACAAAGTAGTAGCCATAGTGTTAGTTCCCTGAAGTCTAACTGAAGTCCACCTTCAGGGTGCATGCACAGTCTGTGCTCTGTAGTCTCCACTAACAAGTCCACACTGTCACAAATGGCAGTCAGAGACGGATGGTCAGCTGATGTTTACTCAGAGCCTCGCACTTACCATCTGATGATGAAATTTACATAGAAACTACAGTAGGCTCGACATGATTGTCCACTTCCAGTACACTGGCAAACCAAAATCAAAGTCCTACATACAAAGACCCAGTATTAACAGTTATTACGTGTCTACTACAGTCACCATGTGTGATTTTAATTTCTTGATCTTTGACGTTTTTGTCTTGTTTTTGTTTTTCCATGTGTCTCTCATTCCTAATGAACTCTGCTGTCCCTGCTCCCTTGTCAAAAAATAGGCATTCTACCTACACACAGTGTCATCCACATTCGCAAAGGCTGAAAACCCCTGTTCATAGACTCTCCATAAGCAAATTTCATAAAACGAGCCTATTATTAAAATTTAACAGATGATCAGATGTTATCTGAATAAGAAAATTCTTATTTTGCCAAAATGTGATCACTTGGTTAGTTGCAAGAAAAAACCCAAATAAGCCTAATGTTAGCCATGCAGCACAGCTACTCGCACACACATTAGAATGTGTCAGGAGTGATTTGTTGCAGCTTTCGCTCATGTTTTTAAGAGCTGACTTACTTTGTGCACATGCTTGTAAAGATTATATATTTAAAGATTCCTTATTACAGTTTTATTTTCACTTCTCTGTAAAGTTTCCTCAGTCCTTGAAGTTTGTCATAATGCCTCCCAAAATATAATTTAATAAATAAATAAAGATAGTAAACTGCACAAGGTAAAACCTACTTGTGCAATATATTAAAGGGTTGTGGCAAATAGCCTGACTCTGCTGTTTGTCAAAGTGGGCCGAGGCAGCACAAATAAAAAAACTACAAAGTCAGAGCTCTTTTGGGAAGGATCAGCATGAAGCAGTAACAGAATCAGCAGAGATTTCTTTCTTGCAGCAAAGTTGGCAGCTGCATTCATCTAAATGAGCATAAGAAGCACTAGCTTAGTGGTCAAAACATTAAAATAAGGTGAAATCTATGAGTGCAGAGCCCACTCTCTATGTAAAACAGTGTACACTGAGAACAGTCTACAAGAGCTGCTCGGTTAAGCATCACGCTCTCTCTCCCTCTGGTGCGTAACCGTTATTACAGATTCAGATGCTGGGTGTTGGCTCATTTTGCACTGCTGCCAAATGATGGACACAAGTTTAAAAAGGGAATTTACTTTTGATAGAATACTGAGGATGCAGCCAACAACCCACAGCTCCAGAGAGGTCCTCTGACACTACAGTCTCATAAAATTGTCACCACCCTTAAAGTTGAATGGAATATGGTCTTTTAGCCTATAAAACGTGGGGCGACAAACAGGCAAGAGACCCAAGCTGTCCAGCCCAAATTACAGTTTTATAGCAATCGATTAGGTGTATACATAAAGTTGAAGTATACCAGCATATCCTAACACTTCATGTTTTTGGTTTTTGTTGACCTATGTACTAACTTCTTTAGTACAGTGCACATTATAATAAGAATGTTGATCCCATTGGCCATCCCCTCCCCCCACTGACAGTGTCGTATAAAGCTGCTGGATAACCTGCTGTGAAACTTGGATCTGTATTAGCTGGTCCAGGAGATTTCGTGTCTTATGTAATCCTGTGCTTGCAGTCTGAGGATGAGTCTGCATGCCTGTGACAGTGAGCTGGTGTCTCTCTGTGTGTGCATGCTATGTAACAAAGACATATGCAACTATATACACAGCGGAACTGTGTATCTGTGCGCACACTTGCAATCTTTTAGATCAGTTCAGGACAATTAACTCCTTGGAGGCACTTTCTCTATCCTATAGGGTGTAAAAGGAGTAACTTTGCCAAAGAGAAGATGAGCAGAAAAGCAGAAGAGAAAGAAGAAAAAATATCACAAGTTGCAGTGAATATAATATAGCTATATTATGTAATAACCAGTCATCATACAAGAATCACCAAGGTGCACTTAC
Source organism: Hemichromis elongatus (assembly GCA_015108515.1). Lineage (NCBI taxonomy): Eukaryota > Metazoa > Chordata > Actinopteri > Cichliformes > Cichlidae > Hemichromis > Hemichromis elongatus. The sequence continues at coordinate 12,037 of VUQR01017863.1, read as the reverse complement.
AGGTCAGTTAGCAGGGTGTCCAAATGCCATACTTATGTGCAATAATTCACATTATCACATAACAATCATGCTGAAGCTGTGATTGTCATTACATAACAGACAAAAGTTGTAAGATTTAGAAATTAACAAAAGTAGTTTGTTATTTTTTTTAATGAAAGGGCTGCTGTCAGCCTTTAGTGTGAGGATTGCATCACCAGTATGTTATCTATGGGCCCTAAATTTGTTTCCATTGGAACACACATCATCGAGTACAAAGTGAAAAAGATGCACATTCTTATAACCACACCGAGAAGAAATGTAGTCCAACTGCATTCATTCCATATTCACTCATGTACGTAACCACTCAAGAAAAGCTGCTGTGCACCAGGAGAAATAGGGAACAAAAAGTCCACCAACTAAAAACTAATGTTAGCGTGGTTTTGAAAAGATTTTTTTTTAAATGATTGTAAGAAGAAAAAATTTTAAAACTGAAACTTCGGTAGGAAAATATTTTGGTGTTAGTGGTTTATAATTTGGGCTTAATGTTTTATTTCGTAGATAACCAAAGATATCCATTACATGGCCAAAAACTACCAGGCCACCTACATGTACAACTACAGAAGCTGGGGATTTACATGGTCACGCTTACAAAGGGTTCTTTTGAAGAAATGACTAAGTAGCCAGTTGGGTTGATCTCACCCATGCCAATGTTGAGTCTTTGCATTGCTACCGTGAACAAAATAAGGTATAATCGTTAAACTAAAACATGCTTTTTAAATTAGGGTAGTTTATTTTCACAGGCTTGCAAAGTCACACATACACACAAACACAAAACGGCTGTAATATGAACTGCTTTTGCTTGCATTTAAGCTTTTTACTGGCAACCTAATAAAAACTGAAAGCGAAACAAAAGTGCCGCAACACCCCAGGCAGACATCAGTTCCTGAGGAGTCAGCGCATAGCTCTACCTCGCCTTACCAGTGGTGAGAAGAAAACAGGCCTAACAAACACCAAGCCTGAAGCACATTCTGGGTTAACATGGTCGAGAATGATTAGCATCACCATGTGCTGCTCTTGTTACAAAGGCAGAAGCATGCATTCACTTATAGCTATGGATGCAATTGAGGAAACAGGAAATCATCTAAAAATAAAAAATAAAAAATAAAACCCACACACACACACACAAAGGTGGCTCTAAAATCTAAAAATAATTTCTTTAATAATAAAAACTATAATGGTTTCTCATTAAGGATCTATCTCACATTGTCTGCACTGCTTTGAATGATGAATCCTTTTAACATTGCCTAACAGAATACACACAAATGCATATCTTATTTCGAAACAGAAAAATAAAAACAAGCTAGGTAACATTTCACACACATTAACATTAACTTGTTGGTGGTTGCCCAAGTACATTTGCTAAATCCTTTTTTGAAATTTTATTGTTATTTTCACAGATTTCCAGCATAATAAATGAACTTTTTAGTCTAGTCCGTTGCTCATATTTTAAACGTTGACTCACTGCTAACCAGAAAATGCCAGACCTTTCTCCGCATGTTGGTCGTAACCAACAAATTTATGAGTCATAGTCATACCTTTTCAAGAGTGCATTCAGTCAAACATTCTCCAACTCCACCTTCTTGGACTGCATTTGCTCTATTGGAGATGCGCAAATGCATGCAATCAAGAACACGACTCATGCATATGTGCTTACTCTACTCAATACATGTAAAAGTTTAAATCTATGGGAAATGCTACTATGCACTAACCACTGATGCAACATAATTTTTTTAATCCAGTCCATCTACTGGTCTCATCCGTACAATTATAGGGCCTGAGAGCTCAGAAACAATAGAGAAGGCTGCACTTGGTCTGAATAAGAAACATGAAACTGCGATGGAAGACGGTTATCTCGCCATCTTATCGAGTTCCAGAAACACGATCCTCCAAATTAGTCAGTGAGCTAGGATACTTCTGAATTAAAAGGCAAATGGTTAGCTAAAAAGAAGAAGCAATGCCACTGCTGGGACTAATATTCATAAACATTCATAATGGCAAAGTCCAAAAATTTTTTATTTTACTCTAAAAATATATTTGCAAAGCAACAGAAAATGAAGCAAATTCTAGAAGAAACATTAACAGTCAGACCACAAACAAATTTCTCATTATTCATTCCATGCACTACTCTAGGACTGTGCAGCCCATGTTATCAGTCCAAAGCAAAATCACCAGAGATCCATCAAAAGAGCAGAGACCCATGGGGATGCTATCCACACAAGGGGGTTTTCAAAAACAGAACATAAGGTTCTAAACAATCTGCATGCTAATGAGCAACGATGACGTTTGTGGAAGTGCAGACTGAGTCGGCAGGTTGAAGGCATGTGTGTAACACTGAATAATAATAACAATGTGTCTTTTATGGATACTAAGGAACAGTGCAATCTTAACATTCATCAGGCAGTTTTGAAATTCGACAGGCACTGGATCACATCTAAGGTTTTAATATATTAAGGAAGGGCACTGATTTCATTTGAAGTGATGACACACCAGTTCTGTCACACAGCACACCAGATCTAATAACCAAAGACTGCAGTCCAGATATTACCACGTTAGACTGGACGTGCTATCGCCTATCAAAAACCAGAGAAGTGCTTGTTTATTAATTTCAAACCAAAATTTGAGCTACAACAAAAACAGAAAACCAAGCAACCAAGTGTTTTTAAACGGACTTTATTCAAAACAATACGATGCTGCAGACAAGTTTGCAAAGTTATGTTAATAAAAGCACTGTATGTGCAATTAAAGTCAGGCAATGCATAAGGCTCACCGTGTGTGAAGTGATATGTGTTGAACTGGGTTGTGAAGGGGCAAGGAAGAGAGATGAAGAAAAAAATTCACTTATATTAATATGATCAGGCTGAGGAGTGCATCTGACTTTAACTGACTCAGGTCCCAGGAGAAACATGCTGCTGAGACTTCCGAGGTAAATGGAAGTCGTTATTCACAATTAAATTTGGGTTATGCACCACAATTTCCGCACCAAAGTCATATCAGACAATCTTTACCACAAGTGGAGAAAAAAATGAAAACACCCTGCCCCGATAATATTTAGGTTTATATTGTACTGAATACATTTTCTTGTCAAAAAGGCAAGATGCTGATGTCATCACACGGTATTTATGGCTGGATTCAGTTCTTCCTCCTCTTCTTAGTTTGTCAGCCAACTCTTTGACCTTTCTTTTACAATACTGAGTTGTCTCCTGTCAGTGTCCAACAAAGACATTAGATCAGGGCACCAGTCTCCATTCATTCCTGTAGAACAATGGCATACACACATTATATAACAATGTACACTTATGTCTTGTCTTATTTTAAACAGAGGGGTTACTTTAGCTGGGACTTGGCTGGACAAGAAGCAAGAAAAATAAACATCATATTTAACATCAACAAATGCAAACTGAAACAGGCTACACTGACCACACTAGAAATACGTAATATGTGATAGCCAAAGAACAGGATATAAGATTCGGGTAACATACATTTTGCTTGAAATGTAAATGACCGTCAAGACTAAAGCTGATGCTTTCTTATATTCAACAATGAGAATATAGTACATGGAAATATTGGGGAAAAAAATGTTACATAACAGTGTAACATATATAATAATGAATTCTGATTTAAGATATGTTTGGTTTTGTCTAATATTAGAATCCGGTCTTTAAGTCTGACGTCATTAGCCGTGTCAAACTCCGCTGCAGATCCCAAAGTCAAATGATCACTGCGGCATCACTGAGAGTTGAATAACAGTCTAAATTCTTTCATCTTTAATAAAATGATCAGTGTGGCTGCTCTACCACGTGTAACAATTAAGTTTAACATCCAGGCATCCTCGAAAACAGAATTTATCAAATTTAACGGAGTTAGAATTTAGCAGGACGTTAGCTTGCTAGTTTCCATCCAAATATAATATACCATGTTCTGACAGAGATTTCTGAAACAAATTAAGATGTACAGCTCTGCTATGACTTCCAACATAAATGAAGACAAAAAACTAAAGAGCAGTGACGTTTGTAGGGCTACTGAAGTTGGGCTAGCTGGTATATAATGATGTGCTCTGTGATCGCTAGCGAAACAGCTATGTTAGCATAAGATAAACACAGTGAAGCTGGAGGATGAACGCTAACTTTTTTCCACTCGATAAAAGTTAACGTGAGGGTTCCCAATGGTTAGGAACAAATGCAATTGCATGGCAGGATGCTGTAAACGGACCAAACTTCAGTCAGGAGAACAACTGAGATAATCCATCCACAATACGAGGTCAGTCATTAATATACTGCTGAATGGGTTGGGCTGTAGTTACATCGTAAGGGTTTAAAAAACTGAGCTTTAAAATGAACAGTGGTAATAAAAAACGATCACTGACTGTTTTTAGGGGCTTTTTGAGATTAAATAGAACAAGATACAAAGCATTAAAACATGTTAAAAACACAAAAGCCTTATGAAACGCAGAGTAGTTTGGGCCCGGAAGCAGGATTCATCACGTCATCACTTAAAGACCGGATTGTTTTAGAGCTGTTTGTTTTTACAGCTTATAATCATCTACACTATGACATAACTACGTTCAGGAGTCACAGTCTAATGGTGTTAACTTCAGGGCCAATTGAGTGCTTTATCAATGACTCCTCTGTCATTCACACATGCTTTTATATAACTCAAATGTCTACTTTATAGCTGGTTAAATGCAGTGCAAAATTAATATTTATTGTGATTTCCAAAATGAAATATATGATACATATGTTATATGATAAATATATGATCTGCCTTACCTTTAGAGTCTGAATTATTTCCTGGCGCATCCATCAAAAAGAATCCTCCATGTATGCAAATTTGCTTTTACAAATATGAAGTAAAATCAGTTCATATTTGCACCTGGTCTTATCAATGTTTTGCAGGATAAACAGACAGAATAAATACATAAATGCAAACTGTGCAAATTACATTAAAGTTATTGTGTGACATTTTAAGTATTGCACTGATCTAACCAGTAAACACAGGCATTTGTTTTTTCTTCTTAGGCACAAGCTTCCATAAGAGCTCCTTATATCTCACCCTTAAGCCATAAAAACACATCACCCTTTATTACATTCCTAATGTCAACTCATAAACTTATGCAGTCCCTTTTTTCATGGTTGTTGTCTCTATTAGCCATGTGCACTGGCCCTGTCTGACATCTTCCACTACAGGAATAGCAGAGAGAGGTCATCACAGATCAGCTGCAACGTGATTGGCTAATGCTCTGTCAGCAGACATCAGAAGATGAACGTTATTGGTTGCTTGTCAGTACTAGGGTATGGACAGCTCCTACACATTACTCCCATGTGGTCTCTCACTCATTCTCTCTCTCTCTCTCTCTCTCGCTCTCTCACACACACGCACACACAGGTTTTATTATTACTGAATAAGACTGAAGCTGTTCTGTAACTCATTTCAAGAACTCGGGGAAAAAAATATGCTTTGAAAACAACTTGCTAAACGTGGCCTTTTTACAGGCAATAGAAACAGATGCAGCTAGATAAATACCTCTTACTTTCTGTGTGCTGCCTTCTAAAAACCCACTACCAGTGAATGAAGCTCATACTAACTTTACGCATGAATTATTTTCTTTTGCTTGGAACCATTTCTTGCTCAACCTGGCGTGGACCTGGACAATAATAACCCTCTAATAATTCATGCAAAAGATGGGCGGACGGACCAGCAAATGACCCACGATTGTAATACATGACTGCACACAATCATGAAGAATATTTACTCATCCGTTAGTAGCAACCGGGAAATTTCAGGCTGGAGCAATGTTACAGTTTGTGCAAAGCGTGGCAGACACTACCCTAAGTAAACAATGAGAAAATTTTAAATATTGACGCTTCTTATCAACGAATAACGATGCCAGAAGGTGACTCCAGCATCCTGTACTAGTACAGGGTATTTTAAGGACAAGACACCTAGCTCTTATTTTGAAAAAGAAAAAAAAATTGGCACATCCTATTTTATATTTTCACTGTTCTCTGCTCAGGCTGCTGTTATAGTGACCCTCCAGAATATTCAGCTGCCTTCCAAGAAAGGATCCCATCCTGCTTTCTCATTTATACTTCATCCACACCACCTTGGACAGAATCTACAGCATGTGGAGAAATGCTAATCCGTGTCTAACATCACTCACATTTTTGTTTTGCTCGTTTTCCTAAAAAGGTACTTAAAAAATGAAATGTCTGCAAAAGGTCAAATTATAAACTCTATTACAAAAAAAAAAAGTTTAAAAAAACGCATGCTTACAGCCAGAGGAAGAAAGAACGTTTAATTTGTGGAAAGTTGTGACTCATCAGTGACTCCAATTAGTTTGCTGCAAGTTACTCTCTCTTTTCATTTACATTGGAAATGTATTGGACCAAGCACGCTACTTGACCCATTAGAGTCTGGGGGCTTGTGATTACAGCTTTTAGTCATTTTTACACTCCATTATTTTAGGTCAATATATGACTCATAAATAAAAAATAACACAGCACAAATAATTACTAAATTAATAAAATAAAAATAAAGATATTTATTTTAAAAGACAAAAATAAACCATGACTGGTGTCCACTCTTCACTAAAGAAAATCAATCAATCAGTGGATCAAAACACACTGGCCCAGTGAGGGGATGGCGGGATGACAGCTGGAGGAATGGATGACCTTTACAATACTATCGCGGCAGTGACGCCGGGAGAATAAATCACAGGAATTCAAGGACAAATCCTGCTCATGAAAGATGCACAATGCAACAGTGGAAGAGCATGTAGTAGCCAATGAGAGCAGACAGACTGAAATGTGGCAGAGCGGCGTTTTCGCACCCGGCTGAAGGCCTGCATGAATTTGTTCATTTTATGAAGCACAGACAGAAATTCGCGGATGATGACAAAGAGGCTGATGTAAGAGGATACGGCTAGGTTTAATCCCGGTAAACGAGGTGGATGTATGTTCTACGCTACAGCCTCCAGCACTCATGTAGCACGAACACGGCGCGTTGAATATGCTGTAGGAAAACCGTTCATTGCTATATATGGGATTATAAACGGGGCGCTAACGTTACAATGTAGCCTTACCAGTTCTCCTGCATCCATCGGATAGCTTCGTCCTCGTTGAACTGTCTCTCGAATTCATACTCTTGCAAAGCTAGCACCGACATGCTCACTGCACTGTGTTTCTTTTCACACCGCTGAAACAAGACGATACCCGGCAGAGGTGTTTCTCTCTAGTCTGTTTCCTCGCAGCCCCTGACTCGCATCGCTCGCGCCGATGTCCTGACCTCGCGGTTGTTCGCGTCACTGCGCGAGCAGCTCGCCAGTCACAGCACCTTCCTCCTCCACCGGCTACCGAGCCGACGCCCTCTTCCTGAAGGAGGGTGACGTCAGGGTCCTAAAGCCTTCATATTGCCTCCTTGAAAGTTTAATTTGATGCCTTCGTATTTTATTCTATGGTCATTTTCAATAAATAAGAAAACGGTAAATATTGGTAATTTTGAAGCCCAGTGGTTTTAAAGTCTAATTTAAATTAAATATATTTGCTCAAATACATTTTGACCAGGGTTTACTTCATAGGATTATATTGTATCTTATGTAAGCAGTCTTGTGCTTCTTTTTGTCATTTTTTGTCATTGCAAACATTTTGATTGTGTTTCAGAAACAAGCCACACATAAAAATTATTTTATATATATTACTTAAGCGTGTATGATGTGTCACTTTACTCTGCAGTCACTATGCTGGTAGCTGTTTCCCAACATTTTGAAAGGCTTTTGTAATAGCTGCCTTATCTGCTTATCAAGGTACAAGCAATTTCAATATCTGGCAAGGTAAATAGGTGGGGTGATGGGGTGAGCTATTATTATCTTAGTAGTAGAACTCTCACCTAGAAACAACAAAGCTGGTACTTTTGCATGCAAGTAATACAATTTCATCACTGATATGCAAACTGTGCTCTTGCACAGGCTTTGCATAGTGGGCTGATGATATTGCAGTTTTACTTGGACTTGTAGCACATTCATCCATGGTCCCATACAGAAGCTGGCAAATTCTCCAGTACTTCTGAAACATTTTTAAGTTACTGCATTTAACCATTGAATAGCTAATTTTGGGAGAGATTGGTCAATTTATCATCATCTCGTTCAAAAAATGTATTTGGTAAAAAGTTTATTTTAAAAAGTTTTTTCTTTCATAAATACAGAAAATTCTGTAAGAATTTTCGAATTGGATGGAACAACAATTGTACTAAAGGATTTGTACAGACAAATTCAGCAAGTTGAGTGTGATTCATTGGTTTCTAAAACCAGAGCATCTCCTCAAACATATAATTTTACACTTACATCAAAGGTTGTTTCATCAGACTTAAAAATCACAACACTCAAAATGCAGGTGTAAGAGTTTGCTGTTAATACTTACTGAGAAACAGAGAGTTGCAAAATGACCAACTTGTTACAAGTAACCTGACAGAACTGACCATAAATCTGCTGAATGTATAAAAAACTATCCACCTCCCCTTGTTAAACTCACTTACATACCAAAGGCCTTGGAAACTGCGAGGTAAAGACTTTCAGCCTAAACCTGAGAAATACCAAAGGCTGAGAGAGGAGGTTAAGAATCTGTGGAAGGAGAAGACAATAGCAATCCCCGTGGTAATTGGAGCACTCAGGGAAGTAACCCCCAAACTGGGTTAGTGGCTCCAGAAGATTCCAGGAACAACCTTTCCATCCAGAACAGTGTAGTCCCAGGAAAAAGAAAAAAATATTACACTGGACTCTCAAGTTCACATGCCTCTGGTAGTGGGCCCAACTTGAAGGATAAGGAGTGAGTGGAAAATTTACACAGCAACATGTTGTTAGTATGGCAAATAACAGCAGGCAATGTTAATAAAAGATGTAAATGCCATTTAACAGTTTCACATGAAGTAAAGAGGAACATGACTATTTCATTATTTTTGTTAATGTTTAAAAGAGATAATCATGAAAATTTTAACTATTAAAGTCTCATTTGTACTTTTCAAATATGTCTTGAAATGAAATTTTTATAGGATATGTGTAAACTGTTGCACTGATTTAGAGTTCAGGTAAGTGTCCTACTTTTGCAGACAAGCTGTCCTATTAAAACTGAAAAACCTCACTGAAATAGGGGGCAGCTGGAGCTTTTTCAAACCTTTACACAAGCATGTTGACAAAGGTTGTCCCATTTCAGAAACAGCCGACTGTGTAAGTAAATTTGGACATGATGTTAAATTCTTACCAGATTATCATACCATAAGAATTCACATTAATATTATAGCAATATTGATAGAAAAAAAGGACTTAAGTTAATCTTTTTTTCTTTTTTATTGTCTTTTTTCTGCCAAATTAAATATAGTAAAAAGTGTATGGAGTTGGATAAAATGTCTGTATCCTTAGCTGTGAAAGCATTGGTCTTAGGTCAAGTTTACTGTATTTATATAGCATATTTAAACAGCTTTTTTCAAGGTTTTCTATTAGGTCATAGTATCTGATACCAAGTACATTTTTAGTTCCTGCTCAGCCAGGGTTCCAAGCAATCAGAGCAGGTACTAAAATGTGACGTTGTCAGACTGCATGCCACCGATTGGCCGGTCAGTAGCATAACTCGATAACTCATGAGAACGTCTCAAAAATCAAGACAACCACTCATGATACCCACTGACGAGAAGCCACAGACCAAGCATTAGGTATATTCTTGCCTTGACGTTGGTGTCGCATATTAATCATGTCGCGGACGCTCTGACATGTTGCTATGATGACAACCATGCACATTAGCTAGGATTGTAATGGAAAACCAGTCGATCCGAGTACATACCAATAAAAAAGTTTTTTGCTTTGTTTTGTTTGTTGGTTGTTTTTATTTTCAACATTTAGCCAATTAAGAATATAAAACACTTTCCAATGTGAACTTTTTCTAAAGATTAAAGAACTCAACCTAGTTACAAATATTTCTAATGTGCTGCTACAGCATAAGTGATAGCCATTTAAACTGACAATGCCCTGATCACTTTACTGATGCTAAACTGCTGCATGTTGTAGCTTTAGCATGTGGTGGACATGCTAACTTAAAGATAACTGTTTTTCTGAAGGTCTTTGTAGAAACACCAAAAGATAAAACATGTTGAAAAAAAATCCTGTCTAAATAATAATAAATAAAAAAAACGTGCAGAGGAACATTCGCTACGACTTGACTCGGATTGACTAGTTTTACCATATAATTCAGTACTACCTAATGTGCATGGGTATTGTCATAGCAACATTTCCGAACTTCCTGTAAAGTAATTAGTTTAGAAAATGTGAAAGAGGGCATACATTTTTGGATTTTTCATTGTATTTTAATTAGTTTTTGCAGCTGTTGATAAAAACTACCTTGTAAAATGAATTTGACTTCCATGGTCTAGAGGGACTTGCAGATGCAGCTGTTCAGTTAATGCAAATACAGTCCCAATCAGAGTAAGACCACTTGAAAATGGCAAAGATTCCTATTTTGCATATTTTTTTTAAACTGAAAAAGGCTATCTTATCATTCCCATATCTAAATTGGGAATATCTGAGCTTGTGTGGAGTGGATAGAAGGCTAGAAGCCAAATATCTCTGTATTCATGTAAATAAATCTATCCCCCTGAGCCAGCTGACTGAACTGCACCTTATGTTTCCTCACCTGTTCACCGGCACTCTTCTTCTCCCTTGTTACCTATTTACATTTCCCAAAATACCCAGCTTTTGTGTTTTGTCTTTAGTTTAGCTATAAAGATGGAAAGTGTGACTTCTCACCTGTCTAAGTGTGTACTCATTAAGTAGAGCATCTGAGGACAGGTGTGATGCAACATCAGTTCATTTCCTTTCACAGTTCATTCTCTCTTTATCAAACACGTGTAAAGTGCTGCTGCAGAAATGCATTGGGTGTAAAGATTTCAGCTCATAGATGACAATAGTTCAATTTTTTACGGTTTAACAATAACAAAAGAAAAAAAAGTCAAAGAGTAAGTTTGGCATCCAGAGATGATCATGAATAGTCTCACCTACTTTAGCAAATAATTAAACTTGTGAATAATTCTTTCAACCAGGTAAGAGTCCAAGATGGCGCGGCCACATCCAGACGCCTTCCTGACCGCTCCGCTCAGACTATGCATCTTTTTAGTTTTTTACCTATTCTTTTTTCTGGCTTACATCCCCAAATCTTCGGGTTTCACTGTCCACGACAGGAAATCAATTATAAACATCGGTGACTAGGTTGCACATTTAATCTTGGATACTTTTAAACCCGACCCATCCTGGCTGCCTGAGATTCTATGCAGCGCGACCAACAACAAAGGACAGGCTACTCACCCGAGGCGTAGAACAAAGAAGCGCCGGGGGAAACGCGCCGGCGTTCGGAACAGACTGAGACAGCAAGCACTTCGCGCACCCCTGCCCAGCATTCTACTAGCCAACGTACAGTCGCTGGAGAATAAACTAGATGACCTAAGAGCAAGAGTCACCTTCCAACGTGACATGAGGGACTGTAACATTCTGTGCTTCACGGAGACATGGCTGACCCCCACCGTACCAGACCAGGCCGTTACTCCGTCGGACTCATTCTCTGTGCTTCGCGCGGACAGAACGGCAGAGTCAAATAAAACCAAAGGTGGAGGAGTGTGTCTTATGGTAAACAGAAAGTGGTGTGATGCCAGGAGCATTTCTACTCTCTCCAGCGGCTGCTCGCCACATCTGGAATTCCTGAGCATTAAGTGCCGCCCTTTCTATCTGCCCCGTGAATTCACCTCGGTCATCGCCACGGTGGTCTACATCCCTCCCCAAGCGGACACAGGTATGGCTTTGTCCGATCTACATGATATGCTGAGTTCGTTTCAAAACAAGGACCCGGGCGCAGCTATCATTGTAGCAGGAGACTTTAATAAAGCAAACCTCGGACAAGTCATGCCGAACTTATACCAGCATGTCTCGTGTCCGACCAGGGGGGATAGAAATTTGGGCTACAAAGCTGTC
>VUQR01017857.1:0-22722 GCA_015108515.1 Hemichromis elongatus | reverse complement strand
TGCACCATGATGCCAGATTCTCCACTTCATCCATGTAGGCCGCCTCATCGTTGTTGGAGATGGCGCCCAACACCACTGTGTCGTCAGCAAACTTCACAATAGTGTTGGAGCCGTGGGTGGCCACACAGTCTGAAGTGTAGAGGGAGTAGAGCAGTGGTGAGAGGACACAGCCCTGTGGTGCTCCTGTGTTGATGGTGATGCTGTTAGAGACGCATCTACCAACCCTCACCACCTGAGTTCTGCCAGTAAGGAAGTCCAACACCCATGCACACAGACGACTGTTGAGTCCTAGATCCCTCAGCTTTGTGAACAGTCTGCTGGGCACTATTGTGTTAAACGCTGAGCTGTAGTCAACAGGGTCAATATATATGTGGCGGAGGCGTGGCCTGCGGTGCCGTGCAGCGAGGCGGCCGCACCTGCACGGCATCCGCAATCATGCCCGCCGCCTTAATTATCTGCACCGGGTCCTGTTGGGGGTTGTTGGTGTCGAGCGGGCAGCGGGGGAAGCTGCAGCTCACTGTTATTGTGTGTACAGCAACCGAGTGTAAATAAAAGTATGTTTGAAACTGTGAACGTGTCGTCGGGTCTGCCGTGGTCCGTTACAATATATAACTAGGTCAATAATTAGGTTTCGTCAGCTGTCCTTCGGACCACAGTTTAGTTTACCATCTCAACAGCCCAGACAAACTGCAATGGTGTCACATAAATAAATCAGGTTGGTTCGTGGTGCTGAGTCAAAGTTAACAGTTCTGCTTCCAGTGGGGTGGCACATCAGGTGGCTGCTGGTTACAAACATCAAAAACAACAGTGCAGTGCATTCTGACTAGTCCTCTTAGGGTGTTTATGACTTTGGCACCATTATATATGATGGGGATTGTATCTTTTAAAGCTTAGATGTCTGGTAGGTTCAAAGAGCGTGACTTCTTTCTATTGTTGACATTTTTTTCTTACTCAATGTTTTCCCTACAGTACAAAGCCACAGACTTTGTGGTGCCTGGGCCTGGGAAAGTGGAGATGACCTACACACCAGCAAATGGAGAGCCTGTTAAATATCTTGTCCATAAGTTTGAGGGTGAGTGGGAAACCAGTCCAGTGTACACTCATATTTCAAAACCAGTCACCACATGTGAAATGTCTGATTTTTCAAGTGAGGTGTTTAAATAAATAAACAAATATTCTATTGGATCTACTCTTCACTGTCTGCATCTTATCATCAAGATTCTCTGTAGTGGAAAACCAGATCTTGCTTGTCGACCCCACAGACTATATAAAACAAAGATTTAGAAGCGCTGACAGCTTGTGTCTTCCATATTTCTTTTCTAGTACAGTTTTAACACTAGTAAGCTTGGTAGAAAATTTCTGTTATCAGCAATATGTGTCTTTGTATGGCACAAAGACACATCGTGGCCAATTAGTAGAAAAAAAGGTACATAAAACAAGATGAGAATTTTAAACACCAAAAATGGAGCACAGGCATCTTTAAAAGACTGTTAGTACAATTAACCTTATATTGTACGGGTTTTAAATTTTCAAATATAGATGATATCTGTGTTCATGCTCTTGTAAGTATCGATCTCTTCAGGTTTAACCACTGTAAAGCAAACACTGGATAAACTGAAAGAAATTTTAAATGGTTGAGTAAGAGGTAACACTGTTTTTTTTTTTCTAGATTTTTCTGTTTATCCAAGCTTGTCTGCCTTTAAAGTCGATATTATGTGAATTTAGTCTTTCTGTATATTTGTTTGTGTTCATCCAGGTACAGGTGGTGTGGCCTTGGGAATGTACAACACAGATAAGTCCATCAGAGATTTTGCTAATAGCTCCTTCCAGATGGCTCTGTCCAAAGCCTGGCCTCTGTACCTCAGCACCAAGAACACCATCCTGAAGAAGTACGATGGACGCTTCAAAGACATCTTCCAGGAGATCTATGAGAAGTAAGGACAGCACATTCACAGGCAGCTATGCACACATTCTTGTAGCAGACATGGGCCAGAACTTTAAGGTGCTGTCCACTTTCTTGTGTGATTCAGAGAGTATCGTGCTCAGTTTGAGGCCAAGGGCATCTGGTATGAGCACCGTCTCATTGATGACATGGTGGCCCAAGCCATGAAATCTGAGGGAGGCTTCATTTGGGCCTGCAAGAACTATGATGGAGATGTACAGTCTGACTCTGTAGCACAAGGTTGGTTTAAAAAGGAGGTTCAGATCAGACATCATGTGAAAAGCCATGCAGAAATGTAAATAATAAAAGCATAAATAAACTGCAGTGTACTGTAGATTGATGATATTAAGGTGTTAATGTAGTTTTTGGTTACCCGTATGTTTTAGGCTATGGCTCCCTGGGTATGATGACCAGTGTGCTTATCTGTCCTGATGGGCGCACGGTAGAATCAGAGGCTGCCCATGGCACAGTGACTCGACATTACAGAATGCACCAGCAGGGAAAGGAAACCTCCACCAATCCCATTGGTAGGCTTGGTTTGTGGAAATGTAAACATGTGTGACGTTTTCACTAAGGATTAGTTATGTAATGCATGCCCTTTCACTGTGTGTCTGTTTCCTACAGCCTCCATCTTTGCGTGGACACGGGGCCTGCTTCACCGGGCCAAGCTTGATAACAATGCCGAGTTGCGAGTGTTCTCTGAGGCGCTGGAAGCTGTTTGCATCGAGACCATCGAGGCTGGTTTCATGACTAAAGATCTGGCTATCTGCATCAAAGGCCTTGCAAAGTTAGTCATATGCAGTGAACATTCATATCAAGGACATCTCCCTTTTAAAATGTGGCTGCCCTGATTGGGACATCCGTAAATTAAAGTTGAATTCAGTCAGGTTTTTAAATATGTTTGAGCTCCTTTTAATGTAGAGCAGTTGTGCTTTTTCTTTTCTACTGTGTTCTGCTAAATATAAAATATTACAATGGTGGATGTTTAAAACTGTCTTTGACACACACCAGAAATAAAGCATGCGTAAAGAACAAAACAAAGAAAAAGAAAACCCTCCATTGTAGTAAATATTTGTTTCATATATTTCACGCCTTAGTATGATTTACTCACCATTGTCCTTTTTCCCGTGTCAAATAATCATAAGAATTAGGTATTAATCAACTACGTTTCATGTGACGGGAGACGTGACAGCTCCCAGCCTGTTGCATATTGTTTGGGATTTTAAAAATGAGCTTGTTGAATATTTACAGTGAATTTTTACTAATAGTACAGAAAGATGCAGACATATGGATATATTTATAGAGGCCAACTGTGGCAAAGATGGGCTGTAATACCAGCATATGCGCACATATAAGCTCTTACAGCAGTTCAGTACAGCTGTAATATTTTTTTCAACACTTTTCCTCTTCTTGGAAACAGCGGCCACACAATTATTCATATGAGAAATGGGCCTCAGTGCTTCATTATGCAATCAAATCAGAATAATTGCAGTCAAAACTTATTTTGACTACAGTGAACTTAACTGAACAGAGCTTCATAAATGCAGCTTGAATATTTGTAAACAGTAGTCATATTCATTGATCTCTGAAATTTTGGAGTACTTTAATGCTGACAGTCATCTGTTTTCTGATCTTCTCTACTCTGTTTGCAGTGTGAAACGTGCTGACTACTTGAACACCTTTGAGTTCCTGGACAAATTGGCAGAGAACCTGAAGATCAAGTTGGCAAACCAGCCCAAGCTGTGATTTCATCTCCCAACCTTCAAATCAGTTTAACACAGTTGCATATGCGTTCAGACACTTGCTCATCCACACAGAGACACCTACGTAGTTACTGGAATTTTGGGCCCCACCACCCTATGCGACATGGGAAAGGGAAGAGTGGACTCAGAATTCCCGGATTGAATCAAAGGCAGTCATCAGCCAGAGAAGGGTCAGTCATGAACGGTGCCTTGTCCAGAAAAAAGGGTTGAATGAGGGAGGCTTCTGATCACAACCTTGGGTTGCCACAAAACAAAATATGCTTGTGACAGTGACGCTGGGCCGTGACCTGATGGCGCAGTGCCCTTGTTTACCCTAATTGCACTCAGTTCCCCAGAAATGATCTGTACCATGCAGAGGGAAAGTATTGGTCTGAAAGAGCCTCTTGACCTTCACTGCCTTATACATTTTTTGTCAAAGTCATCTGTTAATTCTCTTCATCTCTTTTACCTTGTAACCTTTTAACAATACCTCAGGCAAAAGTTTATGAAATAGTGCCAGAAAAACAGAGCAGTGTCAGCCTGTACGCAACAAATGAAAGCTCTCTGCACTGCAGGAGAGTGACAATGCATTCCATGAAGTTTTTACACTAACTGTACTATAATACACAGAGTTTATGATTTGAAAATGGATGGTATTAAAGTACACTACTTTCTTTTAATTTCATAATGTTTAATTGTCATGGTTTTTAAAGAGCTTTATTTATTTTTCCTCCTTTGTTTGTGTGTGCTTGTTTATGTCTTCCTCCATTAAGACCCAGTATATTATATTATTAGATCTTGCCAAAAAAAACACAATAAAATGGCTAATTTGCTATAAACATTACACTTATTCATTCCTGATTGGATACATTTATTGAGTTTTGGATTTTAAATTTAACCCATAGGTGACATACACAAACTGCAGACAGTATGTAGTGTGCACTAAATGGCATTAACAAAACAAGAGTATACTGTAGTATCAAGTAAAAGGTGGTGGTCATGAACCTGTACAAGTTACACAGACCAGTAAATAAATAGCTACATATATCAACTTACATTCAAACTGACACACACACACAGTTGCTGTCACTTATTTATAAGTAATCTACTGCAAGATGATTTATTTAGCTGTTCTGAAGTTCACAATTTTATTGAAATGCATTTCTTTTACATCTTTAGGAGTGCTATTTGAATGGCAGCCCATTTATATCCACTTCTGCAGGAATTTGTTTAGTGGCATGTGCATACAGGGAAAGCTTTAAGTCAGCAGCTGCAGCAAGACCTCTTTGCACACCAGAAAAGCCACCTGGGGCAATACATATCTAACTGTATGACAGAAATAGCGATTCAAGTCAAATCAGTTTTAGATATATAGTGCCAAATCACAACAACAGTTGCCTCAGTTGCTTTATATTGTAAGTTAAAGACCCTACAATAATATAATCCCATATAAGCAAGTATTTAGCAACAGTGGGAAGGAAAAACCTCCGGCAGAACCAGGCATAGGGAGGGGCGGCCAACTGATGAGACCAGTTTGGGGTGAGGGGACAAAAAAAAAAACATGGTGGACGAGATGGTATGAGGGCTGGTTCTTATATCGCACTTTCCACAACTTGCCTTATTCACCCATGCACAGTTCACCCCTAGGGGACCTGCTGTACCACCCTAATTATTAGATCTAGAGCCGTGTATAACCACAAAGCGAGGGAAAAAGGTGAATGATGAAGGAAGATGGGAATTAACTAAGGGATCCAGAATAATTAGAACCTGTAATGATAAAGAAATGCTGAAACTTTATACTTTCCCAAAAGGAATAACCATTGTGCACTTCATTCCCTCTGTCTACCTCTGATTTATCATGTCCCTGTAATTGAGACAGAAGGGCTTCAGAGCTTCCTCTAAGACTCTTTTCAATTCAAGGGGCTGCGAGCTCTTCCTACAATCATCATACTACCACATAAGATGCCCTTCCAACCCACAAGCAAGACATTTCATTTTTCTCAGATGTAACACGAAATTTGTAATCATCAGCTAGCCAAACAACAAAGAACCATTTACTGCCATTTGGGTTCCACATCTGATGAATCCACTTTAACCTCTAACTGTACTCATTTTCCTGTATCGGGGCAAACTCACTCTCTACAATGTAGGCAACAGAGAAAAGAGATATATTTTGCATATTCCTTTTTTCCCCTCAGATTCAGATAAGTATAATTAGAATTTTTTTGATGAAAGTTAGACTAAAGATTATATTCCCATGTATTTATTATTTTATCATTATGTTAATATAGCCCGATAACTTTTACTTCCATATTCCTTTTACAAAAAATCAATAAGATCCAGTTTCATTTTTATATTAGTGAAGTTTTAGATCAATTGTCTCCTCTCCACCTGATATTTCTGACAGTGCAATATAACTTGTTCTATAGTTTCCTCTTCTTAGTAGTCACATTTCCCTGTATTATGTTTCCCTATCATGAATAGTGTAGTGTTCAAACCAGTATGTCCAAATCTCATTCTCAAAATGACCACCTCCTCTCTCCTACTCTTTCCTGTGGTTCTCATTCCTCCTACCCTCCTTTGAATTTTATACAACCAGTCTCCCCTCCTTTCTTCCTCCCACTGTTTTCGCCATCTTTTCCTTATTCTTGCCCTATGATACTCTTTATCTCTGCCTGACCAAAACTAATAGCCAGGTCAACTACCCCACGTTTTGTAGCCTTCTTTGCTTTCATTCGCCCTTACTCCATAGTGCGCCAGAACACATAAAAACTGTAAGTCCTATCATATGTACTTTGCTGAACCTCTACTAGAACATCTCCTCTACCTTCTCAGGTAGACTGTAAGCTGACCAATGATGGGCTTGAGTCTGAACTCATGTCTTCTACCCAATTAACAGCTAATAGTATTGTAAGCACTTCTCCAGTGTATACTGACAGTTCATCATTGATCCTTTTCCCTATTTCAACCATAAACTCCGGGACCACAACTGCTTCACCAGTTTGACTGGCTGTATTCTTTGATGCGTCTGTATATATTTTAACATATTTATAATACTGGCCAATGTAAACCTGTACTGTATGAGAGTTTAAAATAGATGCCCTATTCTTATTCCCCCCTCATTTCATTCAAACAGAGACTGACTATATACAGGGCTATCAGTTTCCTTTCAATTAGTCCAGCCAGTACCACTAGCTTGAGCTGAGGAATCTAAAACTCTACTCAGATGACTGAAAATTACAAAAAGCTTCCACTCTTCTGATTAGTGCATTTACCCAACTAAATGGCTCTATATTAGAAAAAAGATTCAACAAATACCTTTATAGCTTGAAACAAACAAAAGGAAGCATTCCTATGGTAGAAGAAAGCCCTCCTCTTGGTTTACCCTGCTGATGTCATTTCTGACATCATCAGTACTTTAAAATCGGGAAATGCCCGGCCGGCCTTTCCCCACAAATCACTTAATGTAACAGATTAAAATATAAAGCAGCATATAACTTTAATTTACTGAGTGTTTGTTTTGCTGGCAACAGAACACTTACACAAGTAAACCTGGGACAGTGAGTGAGCAATGTTCCTTTTACCAAAGCAAATAAAAATAGAGAGAACAATGTGCATCATGTTAAAAAAAAAGTCCATACTTCTGAGACAAGGAGGAGAGCTCCATACAGCGGGGTCACCCAGGGCTATGGCAACATGTCCACAGGCACTACCGGCAGCCAGCTGTGCCAGAGCAGACCGAGCCCCAAGTCCAGAGGCCTGAGGTCCAAGGGCCCCCCATCCCCTGAAAAAGGCCCGACCGAGGCACGGGTGTCAGGCCCCACCAGCAGTGAGCCAATACATACCTGAGCGCCGAGCCCCGGACACCAAGAACCACTAACACACTGACGGCTGATGGAATACACCGGCAAGGAGTGTGGTGGGGGGAGATAGGTCCCCACACCTGGGGGGCCTGAGATGTTTACACAGGGGGAACAAATTGTGGTAAGGGCATCCTGATATTATTTGTATTCCACTATAACTTCCCTGTATAAAGAGCTAACATTTAAAAAATTTCAGGAGTAGATAGTCATTATAAGAAGTGTTTGTAAACTAAAAATCAAGAATGTGGGATACTGTTTGTCCGTGATTTGGACAGCCCAGCGTGTGCTCCCGACGCACAGGGAAACAAATTCTGTCAGGGATACCTACCTTGGCACGACACCGGAAAAGTTTATAAATCACATAACACACAGGAAAAGACCCAGGGAAACCGAGGTAATGATAAAAACCCCAAAAACCATAAATTTCACACCCGAGCCTCAACTCACGCGGCCCGGTATCAAACAACTCACTGACTGGCACACCGAGCCTGAGGGTTGGGGACTGCTGCTCTAAGAGGTTAAACTTTTAAAAAGCTCCTCAGTGATTTTTTTCTGTGTGGCAGGTGATTCAGCTATCTGGCCTGGTAGTTCGGAAAGAAATAGTTTTGTTTGTGGTGTGATGTGCATAGTAACCTGTTTGGATGTGCTTGGGTAAAGAAAGATTATTTTATTGCATAAAATAGTGCTCATCAGCTGATTGTGCTGCTCCGTACACTCCGCCAGACAAGCATAAATCAAGTTCAACGGACCATTGTTGGTTTTATGGATGATGGATAGTTGATTAATGACACATCATTGTGGCTTACAGGTAGATTTTCAGATGTCAGCAGCTAGCCAAATGCTTATTACTTAAGAGAAAGAAATTGAATGTGGACACTATCCTAAAAGTACAAAAGTGATCCCCTTAAACTGATTGTTTAAGTGTCCTTATTTTTCCTTGAGTTATTGGGTTCTGGTCAGGGGCGGATGTAGAGAAATTTTCTTAGGGTGGCATGGAAATCAAATCAAAAATCAAAAGGAAATCAAAGACCTTTTTCTACTGGCTTTAGCCCAAATAATAAAACATTTTATTTACACAAAAATAATGTACTTTTTAAGTTTATGTACTATATAGCCTATATAAAAAATAAGTATAAAGCTCAATAAGTTTAAAATCCAGAAAGCCGTGAGGTGGACCTATGATAAATATAAGTCCAACTTAAGTTTCACACTCTTTGTTTAAAAATATATTTAAAAGTGTGTTACATAAAGTCAGAAATCTACACTGTCTTGAACAAAATTATATGTTTCTCCAGGCGTTTAAATATTTTCATGATTTATTGGGTTAATAACACTTACCTTTATGCCATCCCCAGAGTGAACCAATCAACCATCTGAGCAGAAGTCTAAAATTCCTCTGGTGTTTTATGTGTTTTGGCACAGAAAATGGGCGTCGCTTGCTACTGACAACAACAAATTATTTTTTTTTACTCCGACCACAGTAGATCCGCCCCTGGATCTGTTTACTTACTCTTTAGAACGGTAACATGTGACGTCACAATACAGTAAAGGGCAGGTGGGATCATGAAGTTAGTAAACAGAACCCAAACACTGGTGACCAGCACGCAAACACTCTCTCATTTATTGACAGGATCATTTTTGTCAGATTATATGGACGAAAAATCATCACTTCATAAAATCACTCAGTAGAAATATTATGTAATATACAATTTTTTGATTTTGGAATTTGATGTTATTCTTTATTAAATATTGAACTCACAAACTATGAGAATGTCTTTTAAAATCCTCCACTACCATTTATCCTCAGCAGATGGGGCTGTTGTATTAAAAAAAAATCCTCCCACTGCGCTGTTTCCTTACGTCTACTTAGATAAGAAAACTGAGCTTAGAATAGAAACACATTGCGCTAACAGGTGCCCGCAGACTAACGAGCTTCAGGCAGAAATCTTCTCCGAGGCTGTCGGTGTACAGACTACACGATGGATTACGACCAAAGATACAAAAGGAACCAAGTAAACCCCGAGGGGAACGAAAATACCAGTCACCCGAGACACAGCGCATCAGATGTGTGTGGACAGGATCAAACACTTCCAAATCCAAATGTTCACGGAAATCCACAAATGGCAACCAGGCAGCCGCGGTAGTAAGTACAATGTTTTTGTTGCTAAAAAGAAAAGAAAAAAAGAACTGAAAAACAAAGCAAAACACATACAGCTCATGTTGTTATTTGTAGATTCACAGAGGAGAATGAATAAACCAACCTCTTCTGTGCAAAGTTTTTCACTGCCTGCCATTTCTTCTATTTGTGTAACATTTTATTTACCAGAGTAGGTTTCTGTTTTCCTACAGAGCTACTTTCACTTTCGTTTCACGGAATCAGAGAGCGAAACGTTGCCTTCAATGTTTGCTGTAAATCACAGCTTCTAGGTAAAAAGAACGTATATTTTAAAAGGACTAACTATATTGCACAAATTAAGCAGGCGTTTTAACAAAGTGCAGTCTGTAAAGATGTCTTTATTTTCCTCAATTAAACAAAAATCACATTAACATGGTTTGTCATTCGGCTATGGGATTAGAAAGGAAACAGATCATTTCAAAAGGAGCCAGGACGACATATCAGGGGGGAAATATCATGACACCAACCCGAGATTGGCTACCAAGCCCCAATTGCGATGGAAGAGAGATCGTTGAGTGCGAGAGGAACTGACCTAAAAGAAAAACCTGGATCCTCTGTAGCCAGATGCCAAGACTAAATGAAGTACCCTCTGAGGATCTACAATACAATACCTACTGTGACGATTACTGAGACAAACCTGCTAATCTACACTATGGCAGCAGTTAAATGATCAGTGAGTGATCAGTAAGATGCTTGGCTAGAAGCTGAACAACCACAAGGAGCAGTACCCTCCATGGCGAAAACGACTAGATGCCAGATCAAGGTAGCATGGGGGGGAGGTTAGCCAAGCAAAGACTCACAGCCCTGGCCAGCCGCTTGAGGAGGTACACCAGAGAGATAAAAGGCAGGAGAATAAAATTAGCTGTTCTCCACAGAACCATCCAAGGTGTACTCTCTAGTACAAGATCAACAGGACCCTAAGAGCCTTCATCAGGAACTCTAGTTTAAGATTAAGGCCAACGTCAAACCCATAGCACAAGTCACCGTCAAGTCCCGGGATCTAACAAAGAGGTTCGCTGTCCCCACTGCTGTTCCGCACAGGCCTGAACCCCCTCAGTGAGATCATTGACAAGACTGGCTACAGATACTGTCAGCGACATATACATGGATGACATCAAGCTGTATGCCAAGAGTGAATGAGACATCGATTCACTGATCCACACCACCAGGACGACATTGGAATGTCATTCAAATTTGAGAAGTGTAGTCAGATGGTAGAGAGGAAAGGCAGTCAGAATGGAGGTGATCAAACTACCTGAAGGCAACATTGCAGACAGTTACAAGTACCTAGGAATCCCATAAGCAAATGGGAACCACGGAGAGCGGCTAGGAAAGCTGCAACCTCAAAGTACCTGCAGAGGGTCAGGCAAGTCCTGAAGAATCAGTTGAATGGTAAGAACAAGATCAGCGCTATTAACACCTACACCCTGCCCGTGATCAGGTTCCCTGCTCGGATAATAAGCTGACCAAATGAGGAGATAGAAGCCACTGACATCAAGACAAGGAGGCTCATGACCATGCATGTAGGGTTTCACCCCAAGACCAGCACCCTGAGGCTGTACGCTAAGCAGAAGGAATGAGACCGGACTATATTAAGAAATAAATTCCCTCACTGTGTTCTGCATATTGCTCATTACACTGTAATGCAGTGTACATTATTATTAGTATTCATAATAATTTCTAGAGCAGTGTAGCATTGCAAATAGTACCATACTGTTGAGAAAAAGATACTCAAACTGTACTTGGAAATACCTTATTGATAATACTTGTGCATATAATTGTTCTTTAGTACTAATTCTAACTCTCTTTACTATTGCTATTTCACAATTTTTTTTAATTAAGCTTATATGAAGTGTAGAAATAAACTCTGTCCTAAGTTAAGTGAATTTCTTAGCAGAGCTGAAACTACAGCATTTCTAAATAATTTTAAATTATAAGATTCTACGCCAGTTTTTGCATTGTTCTTATCCCGGCTTAATACTAACAGTCACACTGTGTCTCTGTCCTTGTTTCAGCTCAGATGGATACACCATTATCCCACCAAATGAATCTAGGCGAAACGAGATGAAAACAAGTAACTGTGACACCAATTTGATTTTTATTTATTTGACATTTCTCTCCAAATAAATGAAATAAAAGGACGTCTGTTGTTGTTGCTGCAGTTGCTCAAAAAGAAGAAGAGGCTCTTAACAGATGGAAAGAAACACAGAGAGTCCCCTCTGTACATGTGAATCCAGAGAGGCTTGGTAATCTGTCCTTTCCCTCTACTACCGTCACCACTTATACACTTTTCTTCACATTCTCACTTACTGACATTTGCATTCTGATCATTTATCCAGGTGGTGATGTCACACTGGCTGAAGTCAGGCAAAAACAGCAAACAAATCATCAATCCATGAAACTGCAGAAGAAAGTACATGTCAAGTTATTCACTCAGAAAACCATAGATTAATTTTCTGTGGAGCTTTACATAAATCTAAATATCACTGCAAATTATTTGCACAAACCATTTTAGTTTGCTGTCATATATGAAAAAGAAAATAAACAGTGTATGAACACACGCCATGTTTGAGATGCAGTAATGCATTCCTACTTTAGCTCGCATCTTTTCCTGTTCATACAAAATTAAAATATTTCTTCTTCTTTCTAGATAAAAAAGGCTGAGGATGACAAGAAGAAGAAACAGGAAGAGGAGGAGAAGTTGCAGAAGATGAAAGCCATACAGAGGGAGAAGGTAAGCATTAGATCAAGCAGATTATTATCAGATTATTATTGCAGACTTTAGTTTACAATATAAAGGCAACTGTTGCTGAATAATTGAATTAAATGTACTGATGTACTGTATGTACTGATTGAAGGTCTTAAATCAGTACATACCCTTTAATTCTAAAAATAAAATTCCTACAACAGCTCTTCTACTGTATTCATCCATATTTTAATACTTTATATAGTACTATTAAACTATTAAAACATTCTGCCTAGCATATCCCAGCTATTGTAGGGCAAGACGCGAGGCAAGTTAGACATGCTGTTATTCATGACAGGGCTACAACACTCACATTCACACATATCCCCTAAATAATTAACCTGGCATACATGTTTTTGGACTTTGGGAGGAGAGAACCAACCAGGCAAAGGGAGAACATGCAAATACTGAACAGAAAGACCCAGGTAACTAGACCAGGTACAAATCCAGAACCTTGTTTCTATGAGGTGACAGTGCTATCTCACTTAAAAATAAGAACATGTTGAATTTACTTTTATTGCTCTCCGAAGTCTTGGCAAGCAATGTGCCAAATAAGGAATTCTAATTAAAATGCGTCAAAAACAGTTCATATTTTTTCTAAAATAGCCTTTTTTGCACTAAATTAAACATTTAATTAACAGCTCTATGGCAGTATCAACAAAAACTGAACATTATCACGGTATCTGAATAGCAAGTTTTGTGCTAGATCAGATGGATTTGATTAGAGTAGACTGTACAGATCTAATGAATACAAGGCTGAGGCTATTTTCTACAGTGGCACTGTATTTCCAGTGCAGTCTAAAACAACAGATGCAAACAGGTAAAACACAACATGGCACATTGTAAACTAGAGCAGGCAGAGACTTGTGTTCTTCTACCAAGGCTGATAATTCCATCCACATGTAAAAACTGAGTTCCTGGATCCAATGGGATCACCACCATGGAGTTAATCACTTTTAAGTAAGGCCAAGGCCTGTTTTTGGTGAAATTCCCATGCAAATCCTACTGGCAGACAGATAGCTAAATCAATCACGTTTCCTCACCAGTAAGCATGACAACATATTTTTTGTTACTGTTTTGTTAGTTCTCACAAGCTTATGAATCCACCGGCATGGAGCTCATTTTTCTTCCCTCAGTGAGGAGTGATATCATGCTTAACCTGTAGATGTCAGTAGAGACAAGCATCAACATGAGCGGTAGCGAGAGTTTCCCCCTCACACACTTCGCATTAAAGCTATGAGAACTAACAGATTGATGGACTTTGGGGTTTTCAGCCCCAAAAGAAAAGCTCCTCGTTCTGTTCTGTTGTCTGATGTGTTCTACTCAACGTTTGGCCCTGCTGTTTTTCCAATAATGCTCATACAGTTATGCAGAAGGCTGAATAATGCCAAAGACCAACCCGATATTCCACAGATCTTTGTCTGTTTTGCTCTGTGACGCCATAGGAAAGAGTATCGGTAATCCAGTAAATAAATACATACATGTAAAACAACATGCTGGGTCACACTACTCACTCCGGGTCACTATATCCCTCTCTCTGGACCCTCATCACCACCCTCTTTATCTTGAACAGTGCACAGGCCCTTTTGTACAGTAAAGCTATGGTACGAGAATGTAATATCTGCGATGCCAGAAAAAGATAATGAAATTAAAAAGTAGTAGGAGGGATTTTAACCTAAAAACCTAAAATAAGTTTCCAATTCCACTTATAGTTCTAACATTGTAAAATTAATCATCAACTAATATTTACAAGATGGTAAAATGGATTTTACTGTTAAAATATCATGAACTTATGTCATGTTGTTCATGCCCAACAAGCATGACTAGCATATGAATGCATAAATGTTGCAGTCCATATAGCGTGCTCTAATGTAATAGCTCTATTAGTCACTTTGATTAATGTCACTTGCGCATTTAAGGGGAAAGCAGGCTCGTGGCACAACTACTGACTGTGATGTATTGCAGGCTGAGCGTCTACTGGAGAAGGAGCGGCAGGAGGATCAGAGTAGGAGGCAGAAGTTCAAGCAGGACCACCTCAGGTTAGCCTTGGATTGGGGTCGCTTGGGTCTCATTGCTGTTGCCTTCCGGTATTGTGTGGTTTATTGTGCAGTGTTGTGTTCTGTCGTGCTCTAAAACATGGATCTCTGTCAGTCATGATGCCACAAGAGAACCTATTTTTAGTGAGGTAAGACTAAGCCCTTGCTTTTGTTCATTTCCGTCTTATTAGTAGGATTAATGTTATTATTATTTATTAACGTATAATACACACTTTTCTTGCTCAATTGACATTTTTGCTACTTAGCTAAGGAGGAGGGACCACTGGCCAATTTTTGGTCAATAGTAGAGGAGTTTGAGGTTATGAGGTTGGGCTGTAGTTTGGTGTTTGAGTTTCGTCATTTCCCACTTTCAGCGTAGAGGACTTTTACTTTTTTGTTAGCTATGCGCAGTCAGAGGCTCAACAAACTGTAAATGTTGACAGCAAAGCAATCACAGTCAGATGTGTTCCACTCATTGTCTTTCCTGTAAATGTCCAACTATAGAGCATTATTCACACTGTAAATGATTGCTCATGGCACATTGCATTGAAGTTGACATTCATGGCTCCTGTTTTTTTGATAACCGTCTAACACAGCTAAATAGTCAAAAGTAAAAATGCTGCGGAGCCCAGCCAATCTTAAATAGAGTAATGAGTACACACTGTAAAGTGAATTCCTGTTATTATTGTTCACACTTGCAGTATCTTCATAGCCCACCAGGTGGCCCCAGCCCACATTTTGGGAATCACTGCTCTAACCCATACACTACTAGGTTTTATCAATTAGTGGTATTCTGCACTCCCAATGGTAGCCACTAAAATCACTTGCCTAGAAGTTGACCCAAAGGATTATCTTGGGTCTCGCCCATTTCCTGTTGCCATTGGTTATTTTACCCAGAGTTGCTTGAAGTTGCTGAATGTCAGTCCCTTTCTATAGTATCTGGTTGCCACGGTGCTGCAAATTGTTTGCAGTATTGATGCAGCTTATGCGTTGAGCTGGAGAAAAACAACAGCCCTGTCAAATTGCACAAATTACACTAGTACTTGTGGATGGTATAATACAGTCTTTTTCAGTCTTTCCCAGCAGACAAGCACAGTCATAAGCATGCTCCTCATAACTGTTAAATAAATATAAGCCAGTGGAGACCTTTGGCTTCATACAGGATTTCAACCCTAAAATTGCAGGTGAAAGTTCTGTGCTTAACCCACACCATTTTTTTTACTCTTTAGTCTGAAAGGACTTTTCCTCTCAGACATCTTCAATTACAACATGCTGTAAGTTTATAATAGATTGCTTTGCTCCACATGCTTCCTAGCCAGACTATATATTATATATATTTTCCTTTCAAAATATGTACTACAAATCAAAGCCGAGAAAAAACAGAAACATTTTTCCATGCTCTCCAAAAAACGTCATAAGATTTTATTGAATACAGACAGACTGATGATTTAGAGTTTCTACTGTAGCTACAATCCCTTCATTCCATTTTGTCAGACCACTTTAAATCAATTACCCCAACAGCCATGATGTTACTGGAACATGATCCTTGGCTGACTCCCAAGCTTTTCAAGTGGCATCTCTGGCTTCCTTACAAGGTAAACAAAAACAGGAGACAGCAGACCAGTGTAAAAAGCCCAAGAAACAATGAAGATATTTAGAAATGGGGCTAATGGAGACAGAGTAGCAGTGCAGATGCTCTGTGCACAGTCGGGACAGTGTCACACGGGGACAAACAAACGTGGTCAGCCTTTGTCAGACTGTCAGCTTCCCAGGTCTGTGGAGTATCTGTGGATGAAAAAAATACCTAAGACTTTATTATTTTTCTGCTTGTGTGTGTGTGTGTGTGACCATATTTGCTGCAAAAAAGAGAAAATAAAGTGTTTATGTATTGCAGAACACAGGAGAGGTTTCTTCAGAATTTCGAGAGGAAAGCTTCATCACCGTCCACCACTGCCATACACACGTCATCCAGGGTAAGGTGGTGTCCAAATCATATATGTTTTGCTAACTCTGTGCAGCAGTGGGTCAATGCATGCATGTGCTCTATGCATCCTAGTGGTCAGTGCAAACCCTCATATGTGTGCCGTCAGAGAATCTCTGTGGTATTTAACACAAGTAGATCTGCATTTGTAGACTGTTTTCCGAGTAAATACCCTTAGGTGAAGATTTTTCATTGTCTGAGGCCACATGGATATTAAGCTGTATCCCATGTAGGTCGGGTAGGGAGCTTACATTTAGATGGATCACACACAGTACAGTAAGGTCACTGATGAGTAAAAGGAAGAAAAAAATACACCAATAAATATTACAGTGTTTTGGGGGGAGTTTCCTATGATTGTTTTGTTTTGTTTTGTTTGTTTTTTATTCTTGTTACTTGTCGGTATTGTCTTTCTACCTCTTTCAGCCTCTGTTGTTTTTTTAATGTCTGCTTCCTTTTGTCTTTTCTCAGCCTCTCTTCCACTCTGAATGTTGGTTTACTGGGGAGGGAAGCGGTGGAAGGCTAGAAAAGTTCAAGGGACTTCCCAGAGTTCACACTGAGCAGAGACAGAGACACAACATGTCATGACTGCAAGGTTTTTTGCAGAAGACAGAACAGGGTTGTATAATGTTTGCTGGAAGAAGTACGTAAAGCTAGGTTCTGAAATAAAGGTTGATTATGATTTATATAAAAAGTAACACATTTTCACTTATGTATAAATTCTGAGTCACTAAGAGGAGGGGAGAATTTTACCAAAAATGCAATGCAGTGTCTAAAAATTAACAAAATACTAAGACTGATGTAGTAGATTAAAAAAAATACACAATAATAATGTTAGGTCATAAGATTACACATCAAACTTTTAATGTAGCATCTTGGTAAAAAGGGAAAGAAATGCATGTCAAAACTGTCTTTGTAAGTGAAGATAATTAAGAGAATTACGATTTAAAAATTATGAAAAACTTAAATTTAAATAAATAATTCCATCCATGTATGAATGAGTGAATTCCATCAATGCATTATCGCTTATGTGCTTGAAGATTGCAGACAGGCAGAGCCTATCCTAGGCAAATGGTGGGGTACACTCTGAACAGGTCACATGTATGCTGCATGGCTACAAGATAGAAAAATAAAATTACTTTTCTACCACATAATTCTGAATGGTAATTACAAAATTATCCCATAATTATTCTCATTTAAAAATGTCCTCTATGTTTTTTTTAATTGCAATTCCCTCAGGCGATCATTTACTCTGGCTATAAATAACTCTAAATACCATTTCTCTTAATCATTGCAGGGGCAATGATGATGTTTTACACCGAATGGATGCCGTAAACCTCTAAAAAGTCATTTGTAGTGCAGAAAACCTGCTTTTATTCAAGAGTGTTGAAATAGTAATAGTAATGATAATGCGTGCTCTGTATCCGGCCTGTCAGTGACATTACACTGGAGAAGAAGAGAGCAAGCAGGAAACAGCCTGAGGAAAGCCAGTGCTCTGAGCTTTCAGCTGTGAGCGCCGAAGGTGGTGACTGACAGCACCGTTAAAACTGCACATGCAGCTCCCTCAATGAACAGAGGAAATGTTTTCTTTGTGGGCTTCTCTCACTGTTTTACTTTCTCTCTGCTTCTTTTTTTAAATCTTGTAGAGCTGATGCAAATCTTTCACCAGGAAAATTTGTGGTGAGAGAGTGCGGGAGATTGGGAAAAGGAGACTGCAGGTCAGACTTTGGTGCTGAAAGATGCAGAAAGCAGTTCTAGTAATAAAGGAGTCTCTGTTTTAGGGTGGGATACACACAGAAACAAACAGACAGGATACATAGATGATGAATAGATGATTTGGTACTGTCTGTGACAGTGGGGTCACAGACAGTACCAAAGCATCACCTCATCCTGGTGTCCTACCTTCTCATCTCACACAACCTTTTCCCATCATATCATGTCATCACCTCTTGTCCCCCCTGCTTTCTCCCATTGTTTCAACGTGTGTCCTTTTTTGGTTGCCTACAGTTCTCTTCTTAAGTTGTCTCTTGTTTTTCCCCTAGCTTCTTTCCTTCCCCTGTCTCATCTCTCATTCCATGTCCTTTCCCGTCTTCTCTACTCCTGTGCTCTTGCTATGTTTTTTTTCTCTCTCCTTTTTATTCCTTCCCCTGCCTTTCCTCTCCTCTCCTTCTGCTGATACTCCCAGGCTGCAGCTCTGTCAGATAGACATCACAGATTAGGAGATGAAAGCTTGCGGCCGCAGAGCAGCAAGGGCAAACTTCTTCATGTGGTTCTGACCCAGACTCTGGGAACTGTTGTTCTTTCAGCAATGGCTCCATAAGACAGATTGATCTCCCCTTCTTATCCTCTATTTGTAAGCGGGTGCTTGTGTGTTTGAGTGGGAGATTTAATACTAAGCTTTGATGACAGCAGAAGGCTGACACAGGTGGGCTGTGCTCTCTCTTTCCCTCACTGACCTATTAACTCTCCTGGGAAGAAAAACAGAGTGAAAATGAATAAAATGTGTGTGTGAATTAATTTCATGTCAGTAATTAAGCAAACTCCAGTGTAAACTCCTCCAATGGTCTAGTGGCTCATGTATTTGCTTGGCAAGTAAGGGCGTTGCTTTGATTCTAGCCAAAGACACAAATCCTTCTTTCGGGAAAGGCTTCCGGTAAAAGACTCAATCTAAACCACACATACAGAGCTACCTGCTGTGGCCAGGGAGCAGCTATATTCACATGACTTACAGTCACAGTGAAATGAAGGTGCATTTTAGGGTTTTGTATACCAAGATGAATAAAAAAGTATTTAGGTGTTAACAGGTGTTAAAATTAAGTGAATAAAACCTAAGATAAAGAACAGTACATAAAATATTGCACAGTTTCATTAATTTCATCCACTTATTTTCTTTAACATATCCAATTCCGAGTGAGGTTTGCAGACATTTGTCTGTGCACAGCTCTCTTTAGGTCCCGCCACAACAAAATTCAGTTCAGGGTCTGAATTAAACTTACAACACCTTAATTCTTTTTTAGCCATTCTGTCGTAGATTTGCTGCTTGGCTTTTGGGTCATCGTCCATTCGCATGACCCAATTAAATTGTCCTCACATTTGACTCTAACATACTTTGGTATTCAGAGGAGTTCATGGTCGACCTGCTAGCTGCCCAGGTCCCTTGGCTGCAAATGAATAATGTTAAAATCATCATGCCTCCATCACTGTGCTGGACAATTGTTTTCAGGTGTGTGTGTGCTGATGTGCTATGTTTAGTTTTCTCATAACATGGTGCTGTGCATTATGGACAAACTCTCCACTTTTGCTTTGCAAACCTTGTTGGGGTTTTTTTTATTTTCAAAAGCAGCATTGAAAATCTAAGTATGGGGAGCAGCAAATCCTTTTTAAAGAAGGAATGGCTGTGGAATTGACATTTGACACTGACATTTTTGCTAATTGGTGTTGTGTTAACATACAGTTGCTTGAGTGTGACTATTAAACAGAAAGCACTTAATGTAGAAAAAACGTGTGTGTGTCAATAGGTGATTGAGATATGTTGTATAAACAGCCATGTCTCATTTAAGAGCCAGTTCATTTACTTTTGCTTACTTTAATTAATCAAATGCATTTGAATAGCAGCATCTAGCTGCAACTTACCCTCCAAATTCCTGCAGTAGCAGTAAGTGTGGACTTTCTTACACAATGCTTTTGCATTTTGGCTTTTTTTATGGTTTAACCTGTTGTTCATCTAAAGATGTATTTACCTGATTTTAGGTCTGCTAATGGACATACTAGGCTTTTGATAATCTGATCCATTAAACATTAGGATAGAGTGCACTTTTTTAACTACGACCACGAGAAGGTCTTGCTTATTTCAGCAAGATAACAATAAACCACATTCTGTATGTATTCCAACCGCACAGATCCATTTAAAATGATTTATTACAGCAGAACAACATAGTGGGTGTTGAAATTATCCTCACCTCAAAGAGGCACCATAAGGACAGCAGGAGGTGATGTCAGTGGGAGAGAGGAATGTTTTTTCCAACTGTCAGACCTGTGACCTTTACAATAATACTAATTCTTCAGTCTTAGAGGGAGGGAATATGACATTTCCTTTTTTTTTTTTCTTTTTTTGTCAGAGCACAGATGTGGAGAGTAAACAGACAAAGGCATCAAAAAATCTGAGAGAAGTGCAGCTGGAACACAAGAGGTATGAAGACCCTTTATATCTTATATTTTATGTAAAGTTAACATAAAAGCACGCAATTTGGAAGAAACAACGCTGAGCCACTTGGTGAAAGACTCACTAAATATTAAGAAATGTTGGAACATAACACAAATTGCCAATGCAAGAATGATCTCACTAGGATTAATAGCGTGTTTTGTTCATTCCTTTTGGAACTAAATCAGTGTAGACTGGCGGGGTTGATGGATGTTAAGTGGCTGCAACTTCCAGTATATTTTAGTGGGTACAGAATTTTCAAAAGCAAACACTGACATTTGGAGCCACAGGCATTTAAAGTTGTAAAATAGAACATTTGCAAGTTTTATGTGAAGCATTTTGTTGAACTTACTATGCTTTGACAGGGTGAACGCGGCCTTTTTGGACAAGCTCGAAGGTCATGCCAGAGGGAGTGAGAGAGAGCCGATGTTTGAAAGTACTCAGGAGGCAGAAAGTCAAGCCCCGTTATCACACCTGAAATCAGATCCAGAGCAGAGCTGCTCCGGCTGGACAGAAGAAGCTGGTGAGCTGAGACTGGACATGTGTATAACGCTCAGTGTACTGTTTGTCACGCCTTTTATTTGTATGACTCAGCACTGGTTAACCAAACCTAAATCAGAAGACTTGCCCACCTCATCCTTTTCAGTGGACTTCAGTGACTGCCTGTTTAGTCTGTGTTAGGTCTAGGTGCTTTACATGCTTCAAAAATGTAGGTAGGAAACTATGTGTGGTACGTGATACTGTAGCTCCGGGCATTTAAAACCTGCTGAAACTTGTGCTTTCAGTAAGGGTGAGCCGTAAATGTCTGTGTGTCTCTGTACTGTAAGTGTGAGTAATAAATTATTTTCCACTTCTGCCCGGCAGTTAGCGCGGATGATGCCAAAAATCAAACACATTTAAATGCGTGACTTAGCAGACAGGGCACTGAGAGGATCAAAGCTTGACACACGCAAAATTCTTCTGCTTGTTATTACGATTCTGGCAGTCTTAGATGTAAATTCTCTACAGGTGCTGAAGCCAGGCTAAACTGACAGACTCTTGGCCTGAGCCAGGCAGATGTGCCAAGGGGCAATGCTGCCCTTATATAATTGCTCTGGATTGACACCTGACTGGACACAATACAGATATGAATAACTGCTGTTCACGGCGAAATAAAAGAAAACAGACTACCTATTGCACTTGAATGTGTGCTTTCATTTTCAAATTATTGTGGTTAAAAAAACAACATGTATTCTTATATTCCAATTATTTCTAAATTCCATCCATCCATATTCTTCTGCTTATCTGGGGTCGGGTCACAGGGGCAGCAGCCCAGCAGGGAAGCCCAGACCTCCCTCTTCCCAGCCACCTTCTCCAGCTGGTCCAGGGGAACACCAAGGCATTCCCAGGCCAGCCAAGATATATAATCTCTCTAGCTTGTCCTGGGTCTGCCCCGGGGCCTCCTTCCGATGGGACATGCCTGGAACACCTCACCCAGGAGGCGCTCAGGAGGCTTGTCACAAATTTAGCCTGGAGAAATAGTTTGTTGCTTTATAAGAAAGCCCTCCGTAAAGCTAGAACATCTTACTATTCCTCACTGATAGAAGAAAATAAGCAACCCTAGGTTTGTCTTCAACACTGTAGCCAGGCTGACAAAAAGTCAGAACACTGTTGAGCCAACTATTCCTTTAGCGTTAACTAGTGATGAATTCTTGAACTTCTTTACAAATAAAATTTTAACCATTAGAGAAAAAATTACCGATAATCATCTCACAGATGTAACATTATCTACAGCTACTTTTAGTACCATTGACTTTCATTTAGACTCCTTTTCTCCAATTGATCTTTCTGAGTTAACTTCAATAATTACTTCCTCCAAACCATCAACGTGTCTTTTAGACCCCATTCCTACAAAACTTCTCAAAGAAGTCCTGACATTAATTAATGCCTCAATCTTAAATCTGATCAACCTATCTCTAATAATCGGCTATGTACTACAGGCCTTCAAGCTGGCAGGTATTACACCTTTACTTAAAAAGCCGTCCTAGACCCAGCCGTC
>VUQR01017856.1:28510-38944 GCA_015108515.1 Hemichromis elongatus | reverse complement strand
GTTTTACATTAAAACAAATAAGGAAAATATAGATTTTTTTATTTTATACCAAGTCAATAATTTTTTAAAAGAGTAATTAATTTCTAAGTTTGCTTCCTAGTTATTTAGCCAGAATGCCAAAATAGATCCTAGACCTTGCCTTACATTCATGTCATATTAAATTATTTAATTTTAATAAATCTACTGAGATCTTCCGTCAACTCATTGTTCCTAAACGCTTTGTCTTACACCACCACATTGAGCCCCCTTTTGTTTAGTTTTCTCTCTTCTCTCCCCCTCTCCCTCTCTCTCTCTCTATCTATCTATCTATCTATCTATCTATCTATCTATCTATCTGTCTGTCTGTCTGTCTGTCTGTCTGTCTTTCTTTTAAAATAGAACAAAGGAACAAAACGTCCAGATCTGTCTCTGCATTAAGTCAGTTTGTCAGAAAGCTTCCCTTGAGAGTTTTGGACTTGAAGTTCGTCCCGGCTGTTCCTCCGCTGGTGGCCCCCAAAGCCAGCCCAAGGTCACAGTGGAACTCAAGAGTCGAAACTTTCGCAGAGCCTTAATTCACATAAATTACAGAAATCGTGCACATACCACTTTTACAAAATTTCAACAATTTAGAATTGCTAATTGAGCAGCCTGGGCTCACTGTTTCTAATAACAGTTTTCTGTTTTTTGCTATTTTTTTGCCTATCCATACGAAACTAAATCTTTTTAAAAGCAGAATATAAAATGTGTTGATGAGAAAATCTCAGAAGGTCAACATGTGGATGTTAGTTTATTATTATTATTATTATTATTATTATTATTAATAATAATAATAATAATAATAATAATAATAATAATAATAATAATAATTATTATTATTATTATTATCATTATTATTATTATTATTATTTGTGGCCTACAAATAGCAAGGCTCACATATGGTTCAAAGAATATGAGAGTCCTTCATTTTTTTAAATTACTTAAGATCGACACAAAAGTACTTTAATCTCTTCACTCTATGTCACATTTTTTGTCAATGGGCCTAAAGAGTTGGATAGTTTCACTTTAACCACTAACTACCCAAAATTCATTAAAAGGAAAAAAAAAAAGGAAAAACGAACTCGGGGTGTCTTTATTTCTCTAAAAAATATTAATATTATTTTTTTAACCTTAGCTGTAATATCAAATTTAGTAAATGGCAAACAACTACGTTTATTGAACGCGATTGTGAATTATGAATGTGCTTGTGTTTAGTACGGGATTATTGTGGATTATTACTAAAAAAAATTACAACGCAAGAAAAAAGTAAGAAACAAAGAAGCGCTTTCTAATAATAGCGATTCCATAAGGAAATTGGTTTATGAGACCTAAAACGCACAAGATAAAATAGCCAGGTAACAATACCTAGAAAACGTTACAAATTAACTGCAATTAAAGCTCATTAATATTAATAAATAATAATTATAAAGTGATATAGGTCCAACATATCTGACCCCTTCCATTAAATCATGTAAATCATCATTTTGAATATTAGCTACAGTTTTGTGTGGGGAAAAAAATGAATGCAAAAACGGATATGGAAATTCAAAATGAGACATTGTTATTTCTTTGTGCATTTCTTGTTTTTCTTGACAAAAACTTATCAGAAAAATGAAATAAATAAATAAGTGATTCACGTGTGAAAGATGCATGGATCGGAGGGCGACACTGCTACTTTTCTCCTGATCTAATTACGCCCACCCCTCCACCAATTAGAGAATTACATCACACCTTTAAATGGACTCCTCCTCTTAATCATTAATGACATCGTGTCACTCCCTCCAACAGCATCTAGTTGCACTGTGGCAACATGACACGCGCTGACTCGTTATCAGCTCTGCTAGAAGTTAATCGAGTGTCGGGGGTTCTGGGTCGAAGTTGGGAGGTATACATTTATTAGGGTATCTGTCATAGCCTTAATGCCACGAACCGGGCTACAGCAAGGCCCATACAATGTCTCCATTAAAATTAAGTCTGTATGGAAAAGAATGAGAGCTGCAGATAAAGTAGCCGTAGGTGCGTGTGTGTTACTGAGCAGGGATCAGGAGTGTTTATTTTGGTTCTTATTTAACACACTGGGAGGAAACGCCCACTGATAGACCTGATAGAAGATCGTGCTACCAGCAGCTGGGCTACTTAAGCCCATTGTCTAGATGTCAGAGGGTCTGATCTCTGATCTGTATTGGCAGCGCGGGATCGCATAAGAACTGAAAACCTAAGATGGAAAATAAACTTCACACCTGAACACCTGAATCAAATTATTTTTGTTGAGCATAATTGTGCGTTCAAGGGTTACTAAAGAGTTTCCCCTTTTCTAATTCAATGAAAGTTCTCTCTTTTTCTGTGACATGAAACATGTCCGGAATTTAAAACAGGCTTGAAGAGCGTTTAAGGACCAAAATGAATTATTTTTCACCTTAAGCAGAACCGATGATGTAACTCCACAAATAAAGCCTGGGCTTGTTTTAATTTAACAAATGTGGCTTAATTGGATTTAATATGTTTTATTATTGTTTCAAAATAATAATAAAAATGGCATATTTTAGTCTTTTTCGTGAGTGAGTCATTAACAGTGCCCATACATTATAGGGAAACGTCCTTATAACGATTTTCTGGGAGTGGAGAGTTAATAGGCCTCGCATTCTTGCCTGTAAACGCCATTGTTATTCCTCGCTTATCTATGTTATCTTAATCAGCTCGCATTGTTTGCCTATCTTATTTGAAATAGCTCGATTACAAATCTATTATCTGCCCTTTGTCATTCAGCTTCACAATTAAGACACTGAGAGAGCACGAATAACAAAAACTGCAAACATTTGTTTTAGTGAAAAAGCGCCCGGTGTAATTGCAGCCTACAAAAAATAAATCACTATATTGAGTCTAACAGAAGGGAAACGATGCTCTGATATGTTTCTATTTATTTCCGATAGAAATCGATTAATTATCCGGGTTGGCACTGAAGACGTTTTTCTCTGTTTTATCTTCCGGTTTTAGAACAACAGAAACAAAGGTGCATTGAGTGAGACATTTTTTGGAGCAAATGTAATAGATTAAATACCTTTAAAAAAAAAAAAAAAGTAAATTCCTGCGTAGATCTTAAAATGCTTTATCCACAGATTTCACATAAATAATGACTTTGGTTTGTGTGTGGTTTGTTACAGTGCAAGATATGCCAGTCCATTTAGTCTGAGCTGTCAACTCGGCTGACCCGAGTACAATAACGCAATTTAGTAAAGGAAAATAAACCAAAGGGGAGAAGTGACCCTTTACGAGCTGCTCTCAGTTCCCTTCAGTTACGAGGGGCTTTGCTGAGGGTTTGAGTGTGTCAAAGGTGGGGGGGTGTTTAGTTTGTTGTGGCTTCAGTCAGTGTATCGTTTGCAGGTGATGCCAGGACTAGATAAGAGGTCGCCGATCCCTGCGCGCTGTCTAGACCGGCTTGTGACTCAACTAGAGTAACTGGACTGAGCAGAATTTACAGCAGATTTTTGCCCCCGAGATAGTAAATGACCACTGGCCGATTCCTGCCATATAACCGAAGGGGAATACACCGCAAGATTGAGGGGGGTGATAAGACCACAGAGCCAGCTTCACTTAGGTTTACCAGGACAAACAACATATTCAGCGCAGCAGAAATGAATGCTTTTTAAATACGTGAAACACGCCCTAGAATGAGATTTGTAGGTAATTTGTTGCAGGTTTTTTTTTTTTATCAGAAATTACACGCTGTCAGGAAGAGTGAAAATCTGTTCCCTGTATTTGGGACTGGACAGTGAATTTAACTTTATCACAATAAAAGCGCCTAAAAATCTTAATTAGGTACATAAAGTGGCAGATGGGCAGTAGTTACTACTTTTAAAGTATTTTTTTTTAATACATTAAATTGCATTGCTTTACAAATGCACATGTGAAATAATAATAGTTAAAGAAGGCGCCTGTACAATGACTGGCCACGAAGACACTTTATGTATTCAGTGTTTTTATTTTTTTTTCTCAGTTAATAATCCCTTAGCGAATCGCTTTCCTAACAATAAATAATATAACAATAATTTACTTTTTGTTCGAGAAGCTCAAACAACCTGTATCTTGCCCTTAAGATAAAATATTTTACAACACGAATACTTTGCAGATTATCATGCTCTGATCTTAAGACAAAATTCAACTGGACTGGACAACGAAATGAATGTATCAAAAATTCGCATGTTGAAAAAAACAAGACACAATATGATCACATTAAATTGCAAAATGTTCATATGGATCACCGTGGAAATGTTTCCGATTTCTTTCTGAGGGTTGGTTTGTTGTAATATATCCATCGGGAGGTATTCTGTACATCTTCGCTCTCCGTATCAAGTCATGCAACAATTGTTCTGCTTAGTTTTTTGTCAATGAAAACTCCCCCAAAAAGGAGAAAAAAATGAAAATGAAAAGTCGGGGTCAATCGGTGCTTTCTCGGTTCCAACTTCTGCGTGTCAGGAATTTTTTTTTTAAAAAAGCTCTCCCACTGAAATTTCGGGCGACGTGATGAGTTGGTCACATGCAAGGGACCGGGATCATGCTGCAACTGTCCTTGCAGGAGGGATGACCATTAGGCCTGGAGGGCCCCGTTTCACGTCTCCACTGGGCTGGGTACCATACTGTTCGGGGTGTCCGGTAACTGAGAAGACAAAGAAGTCACGTCGCTGCCCGAGGAGTTCCCGAGAGATCCCGATTCAGAGAAAGACACCTGAGAGCAGAAAACAATGTACCAGAATACTGGCTTCAGTACGTTTTTCTTGTTGTTGTTGTTTTGGGGTTTTGGTGTGTTTTGAAAGCGTAAAATGGTAAAGTTCAGCCTTACTGTTGCAAATGGAACCACTAACACGTGGCCAAATATAACTACTTTGCATTTGAGTGCGTGCATGTGTTGCATGTCTGTATTTTGCTGCATGCTACAGAATTTACTGGCTATTGCTTTCGTGCACATGCAGTGCACCAGCAGTCAATATGTGTATAAATCATTTGACATTCAGTCTGTCCTGAACACACACACCAGTTGTTGAAAAGCTGGCTGATCCAGGTCGCTCTGCAGGGCGAATTCACTCAAGGCTTTCCATGGAGGCTGGTAGGTCTGAACCTCCACTGGGTTTCCCTGCACGGTTCCCTCATGTCGTATAGGACTTCCAGCCACAAGTGGCGTCCCCGTAAGGCCCTGCAGGCTCTGAGAATATTTTACAAAAACACACAGAGTAAGAACGATGTGTATCTGTTCTGCAAGGAAGAATCTGTCAACAACCGTGGTGTCCAGAGAAGTTCTGTTTATCCCTCTGACCCCTATAAACCCTGCACATGCTCATCATCATAGACCACTTGTGATGAGTGCAATATTTGTGGGAGGAAAATAAATAAATAATAAATCAAGGACCGGATTTTTTTTTGGTCTTTTTAGGGGAGAAGAAAAGACTGAAAAGGGATCTAATGCAGAGAAAGTTTGTATACAGAGTACCATTTTTATCTTTCATGGCAGGCAGCTGAAGTCAAAGTAGCTGATTTATTATTCATTGACATAAAGTTTGAATACAGCATAGCAGTGCAAGGTTGTACTGGGCCTCACTGTAAGTAAAGTAAGTAGAATCACAAGTTTACAAAAGGTTAAACGCAAAGGACTATAGTCCCTACTAATGGAAAAAATCACAAAGCAAACAAAAGAAAAACATCAGAAGCTATCGGGTTATTTTCGTGGGAGTTGCATCTGTTTGCAACTTTGCAGGAGAACTTACATGTCACAAAGATGTATGGCAGCATCAAACAAATAACCGAGTTCACATTCAGGTCATGGCTTTAAATGAAAGAACGATTGAAGATAGTAATTAAGCGGTCAAACTTACGAAGATGCTTACAGTCTTATCGCTCTGCTGCTGCTGCTGGAGCTGCTTCATGAGGATAGATTTCTTTTTGTCTTTGCAGCGCTTGTTCTGGAACCAGACCCGGATCACTCTTGGGCTCAAGCCAGTCATCTCCACCAGCTGCTCTTTCATAAGCGCGTCTGGCCTCGGGTTGGCGTTGTAGCAGGTCCGCAACGTGTGAAGCTGCTTCTCGTTCAGCACCGTCCTGACCCGCGTTGTCTTCTCCGACTGCTTGTGGACGTGGTTCCGATGGGGAGCCTGCCGCACCGTTACAGGATCTGCTGAGGACGGAGCAAAGAAAACGTCTGTCACTAAGAAGGTCTTGTACAGGAAACATTAATGTTTTGATACAATTACTCTGCAGCCCATTCGTCTCAATCTGTGCACTTTTGGATTCTAAATCACTGTAGATGGATTTGCATTATGCGGAAAAACCAACGATATTCATCAGCCTGACGTAAATTAAACTAAGAAAAAAAAAAGTCTGCAACGTTTTTAAACCATGATCCGGATAACTGCTATTTAATTCAATTTTGCCAGAAATGCCCACTGCTTTCATTTTTATCTGCAGATAAGAAAACAATTATGATTTCTACATTCTCTCGCAGCGTAATAAAATAGCGCACAATAAGCGTAAAAATCGATTTGTTACAATTAATAACTGTTTTTCAAGGCTACACTTTCCGGCTGAACTCACGTCGTGAATCGCTGTCGCCATAAAAGGGAACATTTTTATTAAATGTAAAAGCAGAGCAGCGATGTCACAGCTAGAGAACCTTGTTTTACTGACGTGTAAAAAGCTGCTCTGTTTTACTAATCAGGAAGTTGTGAGCATAATTTACTTTTTTTTTTTCTTTCTGTGATCGAACGCCCTCAGGATCTCTGCGAACACACGTACACACACGCACACACTGTCACAGCCGACTCAAATACCAGATTATTCAGATAATGGCAACAGAGCATGGTTAGTCCTAATGAGATCAATTATGAAATTAGCCCTAAGACAGGTCGTAGCACACAACTGACAGACACACACACAAACAAAAACACACACACAGCCCTATCACAACAAATTACCTGCACGATGAGGGCGGAAGAAATAAAAAGTTTAAACAAAAAAAACAAAAATAACAATAAGAATAAACATTGACGATTTTACAAGGATTTCAGTCATGATTTGTACATAAACTCAGATAATTTTCTGAGTTTCTATAAAATTGCGTTTTAGGACATAGCTTCAATAAATTCACAGGGCTAATAATAATAATAATAATAATAATAATAATAATAATAATAATAATAATAATGACTGACCTGCCAGGTGCAGCGATCTGTTGGAGTGGATGTGTCCGGGACTGACGGGGCTTCCTGCGGAGCTCCTCTCCAGCAGCAGGCTGTGGTCCGCCCTGCACAGCAGCTCCTCTTCCCGGAGAGAAAACTCGTCTCCCGGCAGCAGTTGCCTACTGCACACGGAGCACCGAAAACACTCGATGTGGTACACGTTATCCCGAGCTCTCATCACCAAATCGCTGCTGCTGAACCCCAGGTTGCATTTTGCGCATTTAATTCCAAACAGCCTGGCAAAAAATGATTCATTGAACAGAATTAATAATCTGTGGGAAATGTAGATAACAACACACATACAAAAAAATTTTGGGGGTGTTCAGTCGCAGGTGTACGTTTTAGCTATTTTAAGTGTTTAGGGAATAATATCATATATTTTCATTGATAACGCGTTAAAACAGTGTGTAGGCCAAGATATGTATTTTGTTTATGCACAATTTTATAATAAATTGCGCAAAACTGAAGTTTTCTTGTGATTTTGGTTGTATTTTGTGTCCACAGTTCATTCACTTTTTCATAATGGAAAATGTTATCAATAGCCTAAATAGAACTCACATTAAATTTATACCGACTGATATGATTCGGTAACTAAGGGGTTTTTTATTTTAATCCTACCTTACATAATCTCTTTTGCAGTAGGTTTTGCCGTCCCGGACGAAACAAGTACAGGTCTCATCCAAGTACTGGCTGCACTCCGCACACTTTAGACAGGCTGCGTGCCACTCCAGATCGGGAGAGACTCTCAGTATGTACTGGTCATGGATCTGACTTCCACATCCTACACACATCGCGAATCCTGGCTTCTCTGCAAAGAGTCCACAGACTGAAAATGCATCCGAAAGCACACGAAAAACAGCTGCAGCTTTATTATGTTAACGTTTCAATGTGGGGTTTTTTGTTTTTTTGTTTTTTTTTTAAATAACTTCTCTGTTTTGCAGACTTGACACCACTTGCTGTTATGTAACAGCTGGGGAATTTAGCCAGCACTCAAAAAGCAAAATACGAAATTGTTTCGTTTATCATAATTGCACCTGAAACACACAGCCACACCAATTACTATAGTGTTACTGAGAAAATAAGTAAAATAATCGGCGCGCTGTCCAATATACCATGTAGCCACAGCGACGAAAACAAAATCTGCCACTTAAAACTTGACCGAACAGCTTGGCTTACTTACTTTTGGAATGATCCCCCATATCACCCAAGAAAGAAGAGCTGAAAATAATATCCACCATACAGGACGGATAGAGGGGATTGTAGAGGAGGAAAAGATGTAAGAAGATGAACTGCCCCTTCGGC
Source organism: Hemichromis elongatus (assembly GCA_015108515.1). NCBI lineage: Eukaryota > Metazoa > Chordata > Actinopteri > Cichliformes > Cichlidae > Hemichromis > Hemichromis elongatus. The sequence continues at coordinate 30,404 of VUQR01017856.1, read as the reverse complement.
TGCCTCCCTGATAACTTGTGTCTCTCCGGACTGGAGGGGGGCCGAAGAGGCTGCAGGGTCCCACGCGCTGTTCTTCTGACGTCATTACGTCAACATCGGACTCTCCAATCGCTCCACCTCTCCTCCATTCTGGAAAAAAATAAATAAATCTCGTTGTTGTGGATGACTGACAAAAGCTTCAGAGTTCAGGTGTTCATATTTAGCTTTTTTAACAACGATGCAAAAACAATGTACAAAGGCAACGAATCATTTTGACTCGGGTTGGTAAGATTAAAATCTTAATTATGTTCAGTATCCTGTTAAATCGTTTACCAGTAAAATAAAGTAAAATAACATTTAAATAATCCCTAAGTTCTTATTGAAGCTATCTTAAAGATTTAACTCTTTACGCAATGAAGCGACCCTGATTATTATGATATATTACTTAGCGCACCTTACGAATGGCTCGTCACTGTTCAGCTCGGTTCAGCTCTATTGCACAGATTCAAAAGGTGAGGCATTTACATTTTGTTTCCAATGAATTATTGATTAATCAAATAAACTATCTAAATGACAGATATCGCAAACTAAATCTGGCATGGCATAATGTGATGTTGCTTTCTTACATATCACATTTGTTGTCCTGGAAGAACAGACAGTGCATATTACAGCCCACATCTTCTTTTAAGTGTCTTTCAACCCAAAACAAGACATTATTTCAGTTAAAAGTATTTTTATTAAAAAAAAATTCAGAGTTTTTGAGGACAGTCAAACTCTTCTGCTCTTCTCGGGTCTGTTCATCTATGAGAACAAGGCCACCTACTGGAGGAAAACCACAACTGCGTTTGTTAAAGGGCAGGGTTGAGCGTGGGGCTGAGCATAGCAATTAGGACTGGAATTAATTAAATCAATTAATCAATCTATAAAAAAAAACTTAAGCTAACTAGAGGGAACTACATATCTATGAATTTCCACAGGTCTACTTTAATGAATCCCACAATTAAAAACAATTGAGATTCATGACTAGATGAAAACAATTCATGAAAGCATTCTCAACTGAGATGTCTGAGATGTTGCTTTTTATATGTGAGGTCACTTTTCCCAGTTTAACTATATTAAAAGTATCTTTGCATGGCAAAATAAAAATTGTAGGTTTAGCAATTGCATTCACAACCATTGTGACAGTTATTTTCATACATTGTCAGGGTCAAGTCCATATATAAAATACATTATTGAAATCATTGCAAAACACAAATTTTTCTCCCTCTCTCTCTTTCTCACTCTCTCTCTCTTTCTCACTCTCACTCTCTGTCCTTTTCAATAGACTCCATAGAATTACTTAAACCAAACAAATAAAAACATTTTCTCCATTTGAACATCTGAGGTTCTCCTTAAGCAAAAAAATAATCATTGAACATTCTGTTGTGATGTTTCTGTTGATATTTCTGTTTCTCTTTGTTAGTTTATTTTCAACTCTAGATGTTTTTCTGCATCTTCCTCCTCTGTATTCCCTCTTGTTTGCATGGGTTTAACGAGTACAACAATAGACAGAAGGGCTTCTAAATAAGTGTTGTTAATATCCCTTAACTCTGGTTTATGGTTTGGTTAGGTAAAAAATGTGGTTAAAGTTCTGTAAAGAGTTTCAGCAGATTCTATAAGGTTTTAACTCATAAAAAGCAAATCACAGTGCACTGCTGCCAGTGGTGCCATCAGCGAGGTGAGAGGAGGGATGTGGTGCCTAATCACTGGTACCAGCAGGTAGTCCAGTTTATTACCACTCAAAATGACCAAAATTACCAGTAGCTGATTTATAAAGTGTAGCTTTGAGAGAGAAAATATAACATGTAGGTTTTTATAGTGTTTTTTTTTTTTTTTTTAGAGTGAATTACATTTTTTTCTATATGCTCAATCTATA
>VUQR01017856.1:0-28490 GCA_015108515.1 Hemichromis elongatus | reverse complement strand
ATTTCTTTGTAAAAAAAAAAAAAAAAAAAAAAATAAAAAAAAAAGGAGGAAAAAAAAAAAAAAATTTTGTTTTTTTTTTTTTTTTTTTTTTTTTTTTAGAGTGAATTACATTTTTTTCTATATGCTCAATCTATATTTATAAGAAGAAATGCTAATTGTAAGAAAAAAAAGACCAGGGGTAACTGAAGCTTCCAGCTACAGCAGTTCTGATGTTTACATAAAATTATCAAAGCACTACATATTAAGAAATAAAGTAAATAATTTCACTTTTCATTATAATGTACTTGGTATATGTGACTCAATGTGTCTATGCTGTTCTGTTTTAAAAGTCTATAATCCTTTTTCTTTGACTGCAGGAAAACGAAATTAAAATTTTTTGTGTACTCATGGGTAAGTTAAGTCACATGTACGCTCTTAACGACAAAAAATGCCACTTCCTATTATAAAATATATGTACATTGCAAAATATTAAACATTGTATCTTTAACTTAATATCAACAAGAAAGATGGTTAGACAAACAACTATGTTTAGCTCCAAACAGAACTACTTTTCAAAGACAAGCACTTTTTTCATGTTTACTTTACTTTCGCTTTAATTTTTGCTTTAATATTGCAAGTAACAACAATGCACGTGACAAATCAAACAATAATGTTGTATTTGGTAAACCCAGGCTCACTCTATAACATATTCTCTATAATATTTATAGAGTGAAGTGCTTGGATAGACATGAAAAAGCCAGATGTCCAGATATATATTTTATTATGCATACTGGATTTTTCATCGCAATGTTCTCGTGCATATAAAATGTCTTTCTTTTAGATCAGTGACCTAATTTTGTAACCTGTGATTGTTCAATAGAACTGTCAGCTTGCAGATCTAATGGTATTCCAATTGAATTAGGTTGCATTAGACTACATCATAGGTATTCCAATTCAGCTCATATTGATCTTTATTTCTAGACTAGGCTTTAGTCTGTTTAGTATTAAAACAATATGTTGTATGTGATTAATTCAATATGACTGATTCACCAGCATCAGTCAATATAAGTTACACTATACATAAAACACATTTCCCAAAGCAGTATGCTATTTAAGCCACAGTTTTTACCATTTCAGAAGGGGCTTAAATATTACAGAAAGTTGTTGCTGATATTTTTTTAAACCAGACTGAATGGTGTATGCTTTCACATGACCTTTTTCACCCAACCTTAAGTGGGCTCATTATAACCATTACTTTAACTTTCATGGGCTAAGTCATGGTCACTGAAGATCTTTGACCACTTTGTAAGCCTAAAATGTTGTGGTTCTCTTTGCAGAGGAGAGCTTTCTTTTTAATCCTCCCCCGAGTGTCTACTCACCTGGCTATTGAACTATTTCACATCTCCTTGAGTTCAAATCACAAGACACTTTTGTCAGGGCCATGTATCCTGATCAGGTTTGTTCTAGGCTAAAAGTTAAGTACTATAAATAAAATGAAGGAAATTTGTGTCTCTGTCTGCCTTTCCTCCCGAGGAAGAACTAGAAAGCAAAATCATGGAAATATATCATAATATTAATAAAGAATTGACAAGGTCTGGTCCATTCTGTAGAAATATCCATTACGTTTGGCAGTGTTTTAGCCAGAATGTGTAGTCTAAAGAATAAAACTGAATAAAAAGTGTCAAGTACCCTCACTGTTTGGCTGATACTGTGGGTCAAGGGTTAAGTATGTTTAATTTATATATTAGGTCTGCAGTGTTAGGAAATATCCCACACAGAAACATTGTTTGTGACCTGTTACTGACTAGATCTGGCCCAGCCAACCTAGTTGTCACTCTGAAATAAAAGCCTCCCAGAAGAATCTCTAATCACTGTTTGATGGGGCCCATTAACCTCATGAAATATATATGTGTGACTGAACTCATCCACTTAAACTTTGGCAAGAGCCAAATGTTCTTGTTTGGAATTCAGTTGGGCATTCCTGCTCCGCATTACTGAACTTTTCACAGTGACTCGTTTGCTCTTGAATGTTTTGGGTTCGATGGCACTTTGCCTCCATTGTCAGACCTATAAGTTATTTACAATGCCCATCCGTTCACTCCCCACCACACCCCCTTCCCCCAAGCTGGATTCAGTTGAATTTGTGCCAGTTTGTATATATCTGTTGGAGCATCTTCATTTCTTTCATATTGACATACATTGTTATTATTAAAAAGATATGTGAATTTTTTCCAAAAGTATTTTTCATTTTGGACATGTTGGGTTTGTTAATGAAAAGTTAGAACAACTGAGAAGAATGGGGGTTTTTTTTGTTGTTGTTTATTCATCATGTCTGTCATAGCTGCCAGGCCACAGTGTGTACGTGTGTGATTTACTCATGAACTGTCTGTCTGGTTTAAATGAAGCATACAGTAGGTATGTAGCTTTATAAGTATTCAAAATGTAAATGCAGTTTTAATATATCCAGTCTCAGAGGGAGAGAAATCTCAATCCTCAATTCAGTTTACATTTATATTTTTATATTTGTTAAGGGTCTGAACAGGAGAGATGGCGTCATACTATGACCTGACTGATGTTTTTTATTCTGCGTATGCATATGTGAGGTTTTGCAATGTGTGTGCATTCCTTGTATGGCTGTGTGTCTTTTTCGCTGCATGTGCGTTGTGACATAGCTGCTGTCTTTCTCCCCAGTGATGTGCAGATTTGCCATATGGCGAAAACTGTAATGTACACACTGTTTATCTGTCTCGAAACCATGACTCAATACATTTTTTATGTAATGTCATTTTAATTGCTTTTATAAAAAACAAACATAGAAATCCTGATCTGGAATGTTTTTAATAATTATTTCAAATTCACTTTTAATTGAAGATTACTTTTATCTAATTTAAATAAAACAGTTTACTCAAATAAAAATATACATAACTGATAAATAATAACCAAGAATTCTACTATTAGTTTAACACGCCGTACCCCTGAATAAGATTTTTTCACATGCTCATTTGGATATTACTGGTACAAAAATAAATCATTCAAACATCCAGATTCTAAGATTTGATCAAAATCTTCTCATACAAAACAATGTTTAATTGTTGTGTGTTTTTCAGCATTATAGATCCTCAAAAATGCCTCTGCAAGAAAAAACAAAGCAAAAAAAACAAAAAAACACTTCCTTCATGCAAGTGACGTCGTTCTGAGAGGGTAACCATGTTGCAGATTTATAATTTATCATTCTTCAGAGTTAATGCAGTATTCACATGATAATTAGTATTAATTTTTGATTGGTGCCTCAGGGCAGCTCTGCATTGTTGGACTGAAAAACCTGCACCATTATTACCTTATTAGTGTAACTGTCAGCCGCCTGTTTTATTTTACAAATGCATATCTTGTATTTTATTATCAGCTGCTCTCATCAGCACAGAGCAGGCATCTTGTTATCGCTTATCGGGGACTTTACCAACAGGATGTCTCTTAAATGAGCAAAGAAATATCTTTGTTTGGACCAGTCAAAACAAGGCCATCAGTTTGACGGGCTCACCACAATGAATCATATCATGTATATACTTCTAATGTCCAGTTTTGTGTTTATGTTTTACCATTACCAAATTATTTATTGATTATTAAATAATTTAGTAATTTTGTTCAGTTAATTGTAGCATTATATCTGAATTTTGTCTAGTTTTAGTATAGTCAGGTTCATAAGGTTTTTGAACAATGAAACTGTTTTTTATAGTTTTGCCTCTGTACACCATCAAGGTAGATTTTAGATCAAACAGGGGGTTTCCAGCTTGTTTGCATACACTTTGTATGTTTTTATTTGTAAAGTGCTCTTTGGACTGTAGACTTCATCCATGATACACCTACTGCCTCAAAAGTGTGCTGGACTTGGTTCGATGTGAAATTGTTGTTCTTCACTATGGATATAATTCTGTTATGTTTAGTTGTCTTTTGGTGTAGCTGAGCTGGCCAGCAAATTGGTTCTTATAAAGAATGTTGATTCATTTTCTTTTTTATTTCTCGGATGAGTTTATTTTGGTCTTTGGATCTCATGTTGATTGTTCTAGTGAAAAGCGGCCACACTTGGAATCAATGCCACATCTTCTATCTGGCTATATTGTTATGAAATAACAAGTTACCAGCTGGCTATTAGGTTGGAATTCTGCACTCTTAAATTTACAAAAATTGGGTTGTTGTCCAAAAATTTATGGACCTAATTGAAATGAGTTTTGTAGTGGTGGTAGAAGTAAGTAAGTAGTTTTTATTGTAATCTCCATATGTTTTGTTTTTTGTTTTGTTTTTACCACAATCACGCTGAATGGGGGGTTTCAAATAGATATTTTTCTATTTTTTTCCCTAACAAAAAAAGAGGGAAAGTAAGCATGGTTTTTGCCTCTGTCATTTAAGACAACTCATTATGTCTGAATGTTGATGTGTGTCCAAGCTTTAGTCAGTAGCTTTAGTCTGCCTACAGACCAGCTGATAACCTTAGCTGTGTTAGGATCTCCCTGTTTTGTAAAGCACTCATGTCCTTACACCTGAGGGGAGCTTTTCTGTGTGAAGGAAGAGGTTTCAGCATCACTTTGGGGTATTTTATTAACAGGACAGCAGGTGCAAGATTCCCTGACCTGCTGCCTCCACCAGCTGTGTGTGCACGTGGTGTGTGTGTGTGTGTGTGTGTGTCTTTTTTATGAGCATGAAACTAAATGGCAGACAGCCAGAGCTCTGGGAAAACTGACCGAGCCTGGCAAAACTACTGGTGACTCTGGTGAACCAAAAACCTGCGTATTGCTGCCTCAGTCATTTTTTCTCCTGAAAAAGCTGTTTGTATCCAGTTGGATACAGAAGGCAAAGGGTCTGCTTTTCTGGGGGGGGTTTGCTTCTTCTTTATTTTTTTCTCAAGTGAAAAAAGGCCCTCTAGATTGACAGCGCCTTTCATACTGTATTATCCGGCCTGGCTTTTAAATCCAGGAGAACTGTGTTCACAAATTGATGCTCTGCTCCTCTGGGGCTGTAGCTGAAACATTAAATTGTACTAAAATATTCATATGTGAGTGCATTTAGCTGAGAGCAATTGATGTGCGACTCTCCAGAGGCCAGATGGAAATGCTGCAGGGCCCCAGCACGCGCTGGCAGACACCCTGAGCTCTGGTCGGGACAGTGATTGTGATTTAGCTGAGGCTACAAAGTAAGGCTAAATTAAAGGCTACTGAAGTCAGGATTTCAGTGACTGCACAAGCGTCCAGAGATACAGCAAAATATCGAGTATATCTTTACAGTTGACAGTTTTCTTCATTTCATAAAGTTTTCATCTGGCTTCCTGAATGAGAATAAAATGCTTTTTTACATTTTAACAATAGATAAATGAAATTTACACTATAAAGATAAATTAATTTATAGATAAGTTAACTGTACATTTTCACTAATTCTGTTCACATCTCCTAAAACCATGAGTGTAAATGTGTGATTAGATTGATTGTGCATTTGTTGCAAAAGTGGAATGTTGAATGTGTAAATGTACATGACATCAGCGGGATCAAATGTGTAAACTGCAGAAAACCATTTCCCAAAAGTTTCCCTTGAAAAAAAAAGTTTTTTAAATTAGACTTAATGTATCTAGTCAAGCTGCCTTCAAACATTGCTGAATACATTTTGATGTTCAGTAGATTATTTAATTGACTTCTTTGGAGCACAAGCTAATGTGTTCCATATCCCATAGGGCTAAGTGAGTTGTGTCCACGTGTTTTTCTCATGATAGTGTGCAACTTCTTTCGATTACGTTAAAATACACAATACACAGTATTTTGCTGGGGGGTTTTCAAATATAAGTGAAAAAAAGTATTTTACTAATTTCATAAAATCTGTTTACAAAAAAAACCCCAAAACTTTACAAAATAAAACTCAGTCAAACTTAGTTTCTGGCTTTATTTATCTTCATACTTTACTACAAACAGGTTTAATAATTGATATTATTCCCCCTGATTGAGTTTCATCACTCACTGGGACTTGTTTCAAGTTCTCTTTTTTCTGCTCTTGACCCACTTTTACCCAAAGAAGCAAAGCAAGAATCTGAGGGGAGGGTACCACAAGAAACTGTTTTATGTAAATGCAGAGAAAAAAAGAATCTTCTGTAGCCATGACAACAGTCTCCCGAGTGGATTTTTTCCACCAGGCGAACCTCTGGATCCTGTGCACTTAAGAAGTATGTTTCAAAAAGAAAACCTGAGAAGCTTTTTAAAGAATGATTTATAATTTATTTGTATTTTTCTCCTGCATCAGAGCCTCTTGAAGGAGTGTCCTGTTTGAGATGTGTTCTCAATCTGTCAGGCCACAGCAGCTGTGTTCCCCACATCTATTTGTTCTCAATGAGATTTACTCTATTTAATATATACCCAGCTGTTCTGTGTCACAGGGCTGTATTCAAAATATCTTACATGCACTTTAAAAGGAGTCACAGTCACAAGCAAGAGCACTTTGGAGTTGCATCAGTAAGGTCCCCCGAAAGAACTTTTTTTTCCCTGTATCCCTGCATGTTTTAATGGTGTAATCATTCTTCATATTCACAGTGAGAGCTCCAGAAGGACACATATTCTAAATGGCAGACTAAAGCTTTTTAAACATAAGTGTAATTAATTTGTGTCTTTATAAGGAGTCATAAAATGTAACCTATTTTTTAACTTTTTTTGTTATAAAACATACAACACACATGGCAGGATTCCCTGCTCTTGAATGGCACCACCAGCAGCAAACACTGTTTTAGTTAAGTGCACTGTTAGATGCTGGTAGCTAGGGTGTAAAAAAAAAAAAAGAAAGAAAGAAGAAGAACAAGTGTCTAATGGTCACTGTAAATTTACTTAGCGTGAGTGTGACACGGTTGGAAAGATCCCAAAAGCAATTTACTTCTTAGCTTGACTTCTGAACGTATGCTCAGTGTCCCTGCCTTTCAAAGTTCAACCCTTAACCTAGATTGATGTGGTAGGACACTGTGGTGGGCGTGGCCTGCGGTGGCGTGTAGGGAAGGCGGACGCACCTGCACGCCATCCGCAATCATGCCCGCCGCTTTAAGTACTTGCACCGGGTCCTGTGTTTTGTTGTTGTTGGTGTGTTGTTGAGCTGGCGGCGGGAGAGCTGCAGCTCTGTATGTAACAGCAACCGTGTCTGTGTTGTGTGCATGTGAATAAAAGATGCTGAAGAGCATGAATGTGTCGTCGGGTCTGCCGTGGGTCATCACAGACACTTACTGACAATCTAGTTAACTAGGTAAATGTACTTTCTCATGGATGCCTATACAAATACTTGAGTTTCATCACTCAACAGTGCTGTTCGGGGTCGAGTTGGAAACTGGACCATATGAGTATCTCTTCTTTTACATGGCTGGTTGAGTTGGAAGGAGTTTAAATTAGAGGCAGAGTACCTCCACTTGAGACATTAACACAAAGGCAGCTGTAACAGGGGGTTTAGCACCCATATTCAACAGGATTCCTTTGTGCATGTCAGGAGCCAAGCAGATCATTATTTATTTACTTGTTCCATGGCATATGAGGCATTGTTGTTTTTGTGACTAGACTGATGTGATGAGTCTGGTAATGTCTAATAAGTTGCAGATTCAGGTTATCACATTACATGTCAGCTGTTAAAATAAAAAGCTGGAGCTTTTTTTTCCTGACATTTTTTTCTAAAGTGACAATTGCAGCTGCATAATGTTTATTGTTTAGATACAATGTATCCATGATTACTTAATGTGGAGCAATATATATATATATACATACAGAGAGAGAGAGAGAGAGAGCTGGTAACGATGTTTAATGTTTATTCAGAATGTGAACTCAAGAAATGTATAAACTAACTTCTTTGTTACTTGTACTTACAGTTATGGTTACTTAAAGTTACATATAGTTTTCAAACAAGCTTGAATTAAGTTATTTTATACATTTCTAAATTTCACATTTTGAATACTCCGAAGTCAATACATAGACACTTATTCGGTCAGTGGTCTTATTCAGACACGTTTGCGCCATCTATGTTGATGAGACTGGTCTATACTTTGTAAATGCATATTCTTTGCTCTTCAAAAAGAGTGAAAGAGAGATTTCTTAGAAATTAAAACTGATAATAACCTTATTATTTTATTATTGTAATAATATATTGTAATGTTGTAATAGATAGATGCGGTCTCATTTAAGAATTAATTAAAAAAGAATATTAATAAAGATCCTCAAAGTCAGTTTTGCAAATTAAATACTAAACTCTGAAAACGTGTGTCGATAGCTTAACTACAACAATAATCGTTATTAACAATTAAAACATTCTCTGGATACTTGTAAACATTTGATAAGCAACAAAATGTAACAGCAGTTTATCTTCTGAATTAATGATACAGGAGGGTAATTAGGGGGGCTGCTTTCTCTCAAGACACACTTACAGTGACTTCACCAATTAGTGGTTGTTGTGACAGGTCCAATGTTAATAACCTTAAATAATTTAGATTTTTCAAAATCATATGCAAATAAGAAGATGACGCTAATGAAACAATGCGATGCGGTGTACAATGGCGTGTGCAGCAAGGAGCGTGTGTGAAGAACATCTTTGATAAGAGTAATCACACGGTTCAATTATGTTTTATCGTGGTGAAGTATCCTTGGTACACTTTTAAATCATTTAACATCATAAATTAACAAGAGTCAGTGATCTAAGAGCAGTTAAGGAAATACTAACTTTTATTTTTTGCTATTTTCATTCACTTGACAACACCTTCATTTGGCAATGACTTCCTCCATATGAAGTTTACAAAAGTGTCTGTAAACATTAAAGTGCAAAGAATTTGCTCACCATTTATGGCACATTTCTTTTAAAGGTTCATGCTACAAGCACTCCAGTCTAGTTCCATGTGAGGAGCCCAATCAGTTTCCGTTTCATTTCAACCACACAAATATACCCTACTAACAATTTCTGAAAACCAAACTGCTATTTTAATCAATTTTGATGATGGTCCATGGTCTTTAAATCAAACAGGTGACAAAAAGGCAAAGGTAGAAAATTGGCTTTTCAATAGTTTAGCCAGTCTTACAGTATTTACCCTGTGGCTGTTTAAACAAAGAACAGCATAATTAATGTTTAAACTTGAAAATAGAAATGAAAATAAACAGAACAACAACAAAAATCAATAGAAAACACTCCTTTTACTGCTTGAAATTCTCAAGAGCAGTGTCTAAGATGGCAACACTGCTCAGCATTTATGTTTTTGTTCAGTATAGGCTTGAATGGCCCTTTGCTGGTTTTAATTCTTGTAAAGTTCAGTGCATTTAGGACCTATTCAAAGTGAGAATTCCTGATGAAGAATGTGTCCAAAAACACATTAGATGCCCCTTTGATAGGGTGGTATTGTCTTTGTTGTGCTATATCTGGGCTTTTTTTTATTTCAAAAATCTATTAAGGAGAAACAGGGGAGGTTAGACAGGATGCCAAAGGGCCTAAAAATGATCATTTTATTATTTCTACTAATGACAGCTGAAAACAACAACTGAAGGAGCATCGCTGTTAGCTAGAAGCTAAGGCTTGAGCTTGTTCTGAATCAGTTAAGTCTCAATTTACTCAGTAACAGATGAATCCAATTTTCAAATATTGTGTGGTCCCTCTCATGAGGTTTGATCTGTCACAAAAGTCCAGATATATGCCAAATGGGATGGCAGTAAAAAATAAAAAGAGTAAAAGCTTCTGTTTCTGTGTAAATAACGCTTGCTTATGTATCAGACATATGCCCTAAAGGTGAGTCAGCTGGTCCCAGTAGCCGGTACTTCTCCTCCAGTGAAGGCTCAGTGCTGCTACCCTGCAGGTGGATCAGTGGCTTGGTCTGCAACAGCACACAACCCCTTCCCCGGCCCCGTCTCTCCTCCTGGTTCCTGCGATTGAAAATGTTTATTCTGTTGTCCAGTTCAGGGCTGGCATTTTCTGAGCCAGTAGGACTGGGAAGCTTGAGGTTGACAGGGTCTACTACTAGGCCCTTTTGAGCAAGGCAGGAGTCCTCAGAGAGGGAGGAGAGTAGTTCCTGCACCACCACGCTGGGGTCCTTGCAGGGTTCCTGGCCTGAGAAGGAAGGGGGGCAGCAGCGATGAGAGCTGTAGCTCAGACTGAAGTCCTGAGCGGCGCTGCTGCTGCAGTCTGTCATTGATGAACCCGGAGTATGGCTACTCAGGCTGTGGGGGCGGGCCGTGAGGCTGCCACTGGACCGCGATATGCTGGTGGAGGCATCACTTACAGCGCTGCCCACCCGCTCCATAGCAAGCATAGGATTTGACTGGATGATGTTTGTACTGGTGGGTAGGTGAACGTCAATGGCTGCTGTCGTGATGACCCGCGCACCTAAGCCAGTTGCCCCAGCATCTTGACAGAGACATGTTTAGAAAAAGTATATGCAGATAAAGACATCCATAAAGATATGGTTTTTTCTTCTGCTACTGTCACTTACCACTGCTTGCTTCACTATAATATTGGCTGATGTAGTTGTTCATGTCGTCACGTACAACTGGATCTGAGTTAAAAATAAAGAATAAAACAATGAATTTCTGTTTCAGCTGATTTCTAAATTAAAATGCTGAAATATGCATGAATATTTTTTTTCAATATCAGTTTTTTACTGGTTCCATTTTTACTTCCACTCATCCATTCATATCCATACTTTTTAACCATCCCTTACTTCTTTCTTTTCTTTAGATCATCACGATATTGTGATAACAAGCATAACCATTAAAACAACTTCTAAGAAATCTTTGGCATGCTGTGGCACGGGAGGTTCACACCATGGATTGATAACTGTATGATGATGTCATATTTATATGGACAAACATTTCTGAGAGCTTCCAACTCCTTAATAAATCTATGTCATAAACAGGTGAACGAAGTGCTATTGAATGTACATCACAACTATAACATGTGCATATGTGTCTGCAAATCTCTGCATAGCACTAAACCAACTAATAGCATGCTGGGGCCTGGACACATACAGTATATGTTAGGTGAAGTGTATATAATCTATTTGCTAAACGATGTCAGGCCCAGTATTTTCTTGCCAAATCTACACCTTGTCAGTGTTATTACTATTAAAACAGTACTTTAAACACCTTTTTGACTATTATGAATATGAAATTGAATCAAAAGTATAATCTCACAGTCGAGTGACATTATGATTAAATATACTTTAACAGACACATCCTAATAATCATGTGTCAGTCACTGGGTTTGGATTACACAGCTATTTGTCCAAACCTTGGTCCGTGTCAATGTTCATAGTGCAAACTAGTCCAAATGGAAAATATCTTGTATGTTTACAACAGAATATTGACAGAGATGACTTCTGCCCCAGGCCACAGGTGCTTTATAGACAAGTGGCCTGGATCACGCACTGCTACATTTGTGCATTAGCCAAACCTTAGTGTACTAGGAATAAACTGGGACAGAGACAGGGTGGGGTTGGTTTCAGGGATTACAGAAATGGGGGAGAGTGAGAGAGTCTAGGAGCTCTTTGTTCAGGCTCTGAGCCCTCCAGTCTAGCCTGCCTCAGTGTGCATGGTGAATAACTGTGATCTGCTGTGCTCTTCTGTTCGCTTGATTGGTCTTAAGCTCACTGTCCGCTGGCTGAGTGCGAACCCAGAGTACCCTGAGTGCTAGCCCCTGTCCCGTGGGACATGCTGTAGACTCTGATGGGTAATTTCATTTATTTTTCAGTCTAAAATATTAATCCCTGAGCCACCCCTGGAGAGGAAGCATTGCGCTCACTAAAACAAGGCTGAGACAATCACTCCACAATTAATAACACATGAGTCTTAAGGAAAAAAGAATGGGCTGTCCAGCATACATGAAGACTCTCCTCTTCTTTTTGTGACAGTCAAGTTACCAAGTCATCATCTCTGTGGAAAAGGAGAGGTGACATACCGAGGTTCTTTCAGTTCAAACTACAACTATAGTATCGTTTTAACACACCAAGCAATAAACCACAGGTGAATTAGTTGGGAAAGAACCTGAGAAACAGAACAATTATGGAAATAAATGGTAACATATAAATACAAAAGATAACTTTAACTTTAGATTCAGAACATATGATGTTTGATTTTAGAACATAAGGTTTTTGAAGAGTTAATGTCCAACAGTTGTCTATAGAGGCCTTTTAGCCACCCTAACTAAAAGTGTTATTAGAGGGACAGCTTAGGATGAGTGCATTAAAGATGAAGTCAGAGAGGTAAGGCTAAATATAGTGTATATATCAGACAAAGGATGCCAAAGATCAGTTAAAGACCACTGAGAAGATTCAAGGATTTACACAAGGAGGACAGAGGAGGATGCTAGGGAAAGACTGAGACGGAAGCAGAGGAGCTGCTGCGGTGACCCCCAAGCAGAACAGCTGAAAGAAGTACAAGAAGAATTTAAAAGTGTCAGTCTGTCTTCTGGACTTAACAACAGAATATCTGATATTTTCTGCATTTTTTGTGCCCAAAATTCCCTAGAGACATTGGTGGTCTCTATACAATGGATACATGTACGTATGGTGATCCCATGAGTTTTTATCTAATGCCATCACTGATATCAATTTGTTTGTAATGCCAGCCACCCTCTTATTGTAACCTTCTGGTAACCCAGCATGTCTGTCATTTTTCCCATTTCCACGCACTTTCTGTTTTGTTTGCAATACTCAATTCAACCACAAGATGCCCGCATATCCTGTGATATGAAAAATATGCCTTCATGAATTTCATCCTGAAATTAAGGTGAGTCTTTATAAGGAAGAACATGTAGTGAATGATCTCGGTTTGGTTAAGATTAGGTAACAAAACTACTTTATTTAAAAATAATGGGCTTGACATAGACCCACTTATACTCAGCATCTTACTCATCGTAAGAATTTTTTATTAAAGTGACACTAACAGACTTGTGATCTCTTAGTGTAATATCTAACTGAAGCATTTTTTTTAATAGTCAGAGAAGTTTTTTTTTATTTTTAAATGCTCGCTACAATCAAGAATGTTGATCAACCTTGTTACTGTACTATTGCAGCGATGAGAGTACATGGAGGTGTCAAAATCATCACACTCCTGAGCTATAGCTTATCCTTGCCTTTTATGAGCACTTGGAGGTTTAATGTCCCTCCATATGGAGGGTGAGAAGCCAACTGAAACATTGTGTGTAAAACAAATAAGCTTGAATTGAGTTCACCTGACTTGACTTGAGCTTTGTGGTCTAAGTGCTCATCCCAGTGACCATGTTTCTGTAAAAAGCCCCACTTGTTTCTGTGAGCCAGATTTCCCACTATGCCCTCGGGGTAATATTGTGGCCACCATGGAGCCTCTTGGTGCCCTATTGTGGTTTGCAGGTGAAGGGGAACAGATGTTGACAGGAGCCTACTCCCTACTAACAAGGCCCAATGCACAGAGCACTCTGTACCTGAAATAGTCCAGTCAGTTTGGGCTTGCTCCGCTGGCCTTGCCATGAGGGGGGCAGTAAGAGAGATAGTTGGGGCATGACAGAAGCCCATGCAACCTGACGTAGTGTCAGTGAACATACTTGTTTTCTCCAGGATTCACCAGATGCTAAAAGCTTTTTTGCCCCCGCATTGATCCCAGAGCGCCTGCGGTCAGATGGGTATTGCATGTGAGCATGGAAGGGCTAAGAGCTTGGCCTCAAAGATGCTCCAGGGGTACTGCTCCAGATTAAGTGTACACTGCTCTGGCATTCAGTTCACCTGATGCTACCGTGTAACAGACTTTTTGTTCCACATAATTATGTACATACTTTATGTTGCACCTCTCTTCTGGTTTGTCACACTGCTTCCTCAAACAAAATTTGTACCTGGTATGGTATATAACCAATCAATCCATCGATCTAGCAATCCATGTCCAATTCAAGAACCATTTTTTGTAGAGAACCGGTTCCCAGCAGTCCAATTCCTTGGAATAGTTAGTCCGCCTGCCTATTGATTAAACTTATCAGTTCTTGCACTCTTGCTTTGATCAGCTGATTTCAGTTCGTATGTCGGAGAAGGAAAATATTGGAGCATCTACAGCGTGGATATAGACATTACTTTTATTTTTATTGCACAAAAGGATGAGAGCACGATGATAAAGTGGAGACTGCTCCGGGACAGAAACAAATGCATCATACTGTTAACACAACTTCAGGTCTTCGCAGCCACAGCATGCTAACACTAAGCTAGCCAAGAACCCAGAGTGATTTTAAAGCTAGGTGAGTGCTGAAGGTTTATATTGTTAATTGATAATTGTAAGACAATGAGTTTCAGATCATTTTACAGAGTAAGATGAAAGTAACTTTAAAGTAAGTCTTTCTCTTGGGTGTAATTAAGTAACTGTCAGGGGCTGGGTCTGTGACCCAGCATTTTGAGTTTATTTTGTATTTTTGTCCGAGTTTAGGTTTAAGGTTTTAGTTAGTTTACACCCCTGTTCGCTTTTACCTTATTTTGTATTCACGTTTTTCGGTCAAATATTCAGCTCGCTTTTTGTGAACCTTGGTTCGTTTTCACCCGTGTCTGCTTTTGGGTCCATTTCTTTAACACACGGGCTTTGCAACCATAACAGTAACATACTGTACACTTTTTAAAAAGTGTTCTGTGTAATATGCGTAATAACTTTTTTAATTTATTTTACTTTTTTTGAGTAATGACCGCCAAAACTGATTACATAAAGAGGGGAAATACCTCGAACATGCACAAACATTTGACCAAACAGCATGTAATTAATTTTCATGGATTTAATGTTTTTGTCTTTAAAATGCTGCTTAGAGATGGTGGTGACTCTCGAAGTGGAGCCAATGAGAATCGAAGGGAATCGATAAGAAATAAAATCGATAAACAATATTCCATATTGTTTATCGATGCTGATCGAAGCAAGAGTGCAAGAACTGATGGAATCATAGTCGCTAAATTCTTATCAACTCCCATCCCTAAGTCTAAGGGCTGGAGGCTATCCCAGCTGTTAGAGAGTGTAAGGTAGGGTACATCCTGGACTGTTCACCAGTCTATTGCAGGGCACATGGAGACACACAACCACTGACACTTGCATTCATACCTAAAGCCAATTTAGAATTGCCAATTAACACGTATAGCTTTGGCCTGTGGGAAGAAGTCAGAGCCGTGGTGGCACTGGGAAAACAAGGTCCACACAAAAATTCCTCTGCCAGCCTGTGATTTCACATATTTTTGCTATAAAGCAACAGTGTTAATCACTGTGCTATTTTTTTAAGTTAGTCTAGAAGATTTTTGTCTTATTTTCAGTCATTTTCAGTTTTTTAATTAATCTTTTATAACCAAGTCAAGCACCCTTCAGTTCATAAAAGATCAGTTTTAAAAGCAATACTATACCTGAAGTGACATGTGGCTCCCTGGGGTTTCTCTGACCACCCTCATCGTCAGACTCCCCAGGAGTCAAACCTTCTACGACCTGAAAATTCCTGCCCTGTTTGTCCCAAACATGGTGGATCTGCATGGCTGCTTCACGCTCTGCTGCAAGGTCCAGGTCCTGCTGGGCCAGATGTGCCCTCAGTTGCCTGATCTCAAACTTAAGAATAAATATGAAGAGAAAAAAATAAAAAAATAAATATTTAAAGTCACGGGGATTGTAGGAAAGGATGAGCAAGTAGTTTGACAAAGAGCAGGACCATGAAAAGACCAATTTTCAGTTTCGAGGACAGCAAGATGAGACAAAAACAAAATAGAAGAAAGGAAAGAAAGGGGACAGGGAAGGATTAGGTGGTGCTGGAATAAGAGGAAGAAACAGGAAAACAAAGCATTTTTCTGGAATAAATTTCAAGTCAGTGCAAAAAAGTACAGAATTAATCTCTGGCTCTCTTCCACAGCATGTCTTTTATCCTTTCTTCCTTCTCTCACCCCATCCGGTCGCAGCAGATGGCTGCCCCTCCCTGAGCCTGGCTCTGCCAGAGGTTTCTTCCTAAAAAGGGAGTTTTTCTTTCCCACTGTCGCCAAAGTGCTTGCTCATAGGGGGTCATATGATTGTTGGGTTTTTCTCTGTATGTATTATTGTAGGGCCTACCTTAAAGCGTCTTGAGGTGACTGTTGTTGTGATTTGGTGCTGTATAAATAAAATTCAATCGAATTGAAAAGTAGAAACGAGTAAACATGTTTATTATATAGCTACTGAGATACCTGGTTATAAATACTGAAATAATGCCTACTGTTTTTAAAGAACAGGAATTTGGTAAATGTCTTTATCATAATTCATGTATTTAATATGGAAGTCACAGCAGTCAATAAAGCCAGTCTTACTAAGTAGTTCTGTATAAATATCTAATATGTGGGAATGTCAGAGTGTGTTTTCAGAAGAGTTGAGATCTATGCATCCATCTTCTTCTGCTGTTCCGATTCAGGTAAGCAGGAAACATGTTTGTGATGTTTTGCTGCCCTCTTCTGGTAAAAGATCAACTTACAGTTCTCTTATGTGACAAAGAACAACCTATATCCTTATTCGGACCTTTAATGCAGTAAAGAGCTTTAAAAAGACAGATAGATCCATGGCATCTAAAGTTAAAATAAATGTGCTTCACTTCAATACAATACAATATAACTACATCTGCTATTAGCCAACATTAATTATTGTGCCTGCATCCAAGGTGCTTTTAAAGCTCTGTTCTTGTCAGTTAATGTCCTTCAAATTTTAAACAGCCACTACAATAGAAAATGAGACTATCAAAGTTTTGTACTGTAAAATGACCATTAAAAAAACCTTTCCACATCAATTTAAAATAGGTAATGCAAAGTATGTAAATCTAAGATGTGTTGGTACTCACAGCCTGCTCCTGACAGATCTGAGTGAGACGCTCCAGCTGCTCCTCTCTCACAGCCTTGGTCTTCTCACACTGCTGGATCTCCAATTCCATTTCAACTTTGACTTGTAACACAT
Organism: Hemichromis elongatus; assembly: GCA_015108515.1. Taxonomy (NCBI): domain Eukaryota; kingdom Metazoa; phylum Chordata; class Actinopteri; order Cichliformes; family Cichlidae; genus Hemichromis; species Hemichromis elongatus. The sequence goes on along the minus strand of VUQR01017856.1, from coordinate 11,598 downwards.
ATGCTAAACGTGGAGAGAAGCGTGAGAACGGTGTGAAAATATTTGTTATGTATAATGTTAAGAGGCATTAAGACTTACTAACAAAAGTGTCATAGGTAAGAGAGCTCGTTCAGATCATTAAGGCAATTTACATCAAGTACATTAAGGTCAGAGGGCAGAGGTATTTGTTGACCCTGTATCATTTTTGTTCCAAAGAAGTCTGTCATCACACACACAACCTTTATTAATGCAACTAGTAACACTATGCTGAATACTAAAGAATGAAACTAGGTGCCGAAGATTTCGATTTGACTTAATGAATCACCAAATGTAAGGGCACTCTCAGCCCATATTTAGTGCAAACATGTCACTGAACCTTAACAAAAAAAGTGTAGACACAGTCCCATTGTGGTCCCGGAAAGCACTTTAGATGCGAGGTTCTTCAAAGAACACCAAACATGTCGTCATTTTTAATTTCTGTTATTTAATAATTATTTTCTTTACTTTTCTTTACCTACCTTTACTTATCACAGAGGAAACAGTAAAGCTATCTAACAGCAATTAAAGTTTTCCTTGTTGGTTTTCTTTCAAAAAAACCCCCAAAAAACACAGGTATTTTGACCTGACATTGTGGTGTGGTTATTGCCTGCCATCAATCTACCTTTCCCCAACTTATCCTAAGCAGAACACTGAGCAGTAATTAGAAAATTAATCAAGTGCACATATTGTAACACTGTCACAGACATGAATACTCAGTCTGTTTGCATGCTGATATCACCTAATATGATAAAACAGAAATGTGAAGCTTTAAGATGCTTTAAGATGAAGAACACTGAGGTTAGGATACAGTGCGTATCGCTTATAGGATCTTTCGTGCTGCTTTTGTGGTACATGTGGTATGTTTCAGTATTTTTTTTTTTTACTTTATTCAACCTTTAATGACTCATGCTTTTTGTCTGGGATTCATCTCAGTGATTGATTGATTGGTTGATTGATTGACTGATTGACTAAGCATTCACATAAAATGTGCAAAAATATCAAAAGCACATCTATACTACAACTGATCCATCAAACACTTATTTTATGTCAGTCAGTAACAGCACTTTCTATAATCGTTATTTTATTTATACGTGACACACTTTGTGGAGTAGGGCATGAAGGAACCTAAAAAAAGAATGGTGAGAAGAAATGTAGACTGCTGCTGTCAACACAGTTGGTAGACAAACAGTCTTTTACACCTTTTTCTTGTCACATTTGTAAGTATCACACGTGCCAATGCTGTGTATCCTGCAATGAGTGGCATAAACTTGTCAAATATAATAATTAATCCTATTGGTCCTAGCCACAAGACAAGGATTTTTGTGAACATGCTGAGATGACAATGAAACTAGGCCTTCTGCTGCAGAGAGTAGCTGAGCAAAGCACACAGCCATCGCCACATGCTCCTTGTATCTATTTATAGTAACGCTGCGCACGCGCACACACATCAAAAAGGAGAAGACATTAGATGGGGTCAGTTCAGTCAGAAATCAAACCAGCATGAAAAGCTCAATCGGAGCTTCAATTATTTAGCTACACAATGCAATACATTTGTGTGGCACTGTGCATTTACAAGCTTAGCAGGGTTGGTTATGTGATTATAATGTCTGTGTATGCATGTGTGCACCACAGCTGTGGTGACAGTTTCTGCCAGCACTTGCACAACAGTGTAATTCACACCAGAATTAATCCAAAAACTTCTCAGAGTCCGCTGTTGGTGGTGGTTTGATTGCCCTGGCCTCTTCACACACCAGCGTCCCAAGCACTGAACCTCATGGCAGGCCAGAGCGTTCCATGTGTGAAAAATAAACAAATTTTCTAGAATTTTCTAAAATCTATGTGAGGTTACATTGTGTAGAATAAGTGCATTTTAACACAATAAGTGCATGAAAACATCGACAGTTCTCAGTTTTCTTGCTGCACTTTCTCCACTCACGTTTTACAGATCACGTGTGTATCGAAGCCATAAAATCAACTCTCTCTCCATTCTGCTACACCCAAAAGTTACATTTCTTTCTTTTTTAATTACATTTCAATATATATTACGTACACACTATTTAATATGCTTTGCTCGAGGTGTTGCATTATAGCTTGTCGGACTTGTATTCCACAGAGATTTATCTGTACCACAAATTTTGGTCAATGCATAATATCAAAAACATCTTATTAGGCATTTATAATAAAGTATAGATAATTCCTAATCAGTGACTTAAAATCGCATGTTTACTCCCTAGAAGTCACATAGGCAGCTGCACGTTAAGCAGCTCAATGCTAACAAAAATATATATATAGCGAGTGTGTGGGTGTGTGTTTCCCTAAACTCTGTATTGAAGCTTTGTGGAAAACAACAGACACATATTTACATTCAAATACTGGACGTAGACAAACTGTATACTGAATTCCTGTGTGCTCTGCATGCACCTCATCCTCTATGCATTCAGAGATCCGTCATGAGGGTGACCTCTGAGTGGATATCGAACCAGTCTATATTAGCATAGGAGAGAACAACCACTATATTCATTATGGCTTCTGTGAATCTACTTAGCCAGACGCTTACAATCAATACAAGTTAGAGTAGCAGAGTGGCAGCAAATTACTCTGAGGAATGATCAATAGCTGTATTGTTCTGAATAGCAAATAATTTGTATAATCATGGAAAGAATGGGGTCACTTAGCTGCATCTGTGTGATCCTTTTGAAAAAAAAGAAGAAGAAGAAGACCACTGGCATTCTGTGTGAATTTTATGTGTTACTTTCAAATTTAGATGTCTGGATTTTGATGGAAAAAGAGTTTTTGTCTGCCTTACCATCAATGATCCTCTTGACTCTCCAAATGCGTAGTGTGATGATGAGGCTGATGGCGTCCCAGGGGCTGCTGGGCCCATTGGCCACCGTGGATGCCACCATTGGGGCCAGGGACAGCACAATAACCGCACCATCAAACACCTTTAGGGACAAAAGCAAATACAGGGTTAAAACAAGTTCAGCATACGAGCCAGAACTCTATTCCATTAACCCTCAACCCCTGACCCCAGTTCTATGGTCTTGATTCGGCGAGACTCAAATATAAGGCTTATATGTGGATTTTTTTCATGGATATATGTAGTTTTTTGCTTCAGAGAATTATTTTAACCTTTTGGTAAAGTCTTTATTTACCTAATTGAATTCTTGCTGAGGTTTAGTCTCTATGAACAGATCAAAAATAAAAATACCATGCCTTACAGTGACCTCTTATGACTCTCGCCTACTTTTAGATCGCTCTCCATAAGCCATTTGTAACTGCTTTTAGGTCACTTGCATTTTCACCATGGACTTTAACAAACTTACACAGAAAGGAAACTGTGGTATCAACAAACTTCCTTTAGTGTAACGTGGAAGTTGCAGATTTCAATAAAAATGTCAAAGCTCAGCCAGGAATATGCATTTCATTTTCTTCAATATTAATGGAATTGTGCCCCATGAAATCCTACTGCCAACATTATTGCAATGTGCAGAGGTATCAGAAGAACATTTGATACAAACAACCCAAAATGTGACATATTTCATTCCGCAGTAAAGTGCACCCAGTTTTTTGGCCACACCAACAAACACACAACAGCAATAACTGTATTCCAGTGAGAAATTAGTAATAGCAAAGTGTGCTATATTTTGATCTGTCGCAAATGATGCATTGCTCCACAAGAAGATTGCATGAAATAACTGCCCACTATCTTTTTTCCTTTTTTAATTTATTTAATTTAACCTTCTGATTGTACTTCTCACGTGACTACCAGAAACTGGCTGATACAGCTTAGCACCACTGGTGAAAACAGATAGCAGGCTGTGGCCATGTCAAAAGGTTCAAAAGTTGTCACATAAGCATAAGTCAGGGCTACTAACAACCTTTTTATATCTCATTTATTTTTGTATGGTTCTTATAGTTTTATTACCCTGGGCACAACCAGCTATTTTCAAATGTTTCCAGTATTTCTGTTAACCTCCAGCTAGTGAATTTTCATCATGTAGAAACATCATGTTTACCTTGATGTTGTTATTTTTAAAATATTTCCATTAACCTCCAGCAAGATAGTCAATATCTTAGAAAACAGGAGGCTAAATTAAAAACAATAAAAACAAAAACATTAAAAATAAATATCCAGATAAAAAAAAAATCAAATTAAACATAATAATTTAAATCTGACACAAAGATGCGCCAGTATAGCAGTACTAACCTCAACTTTGTTTTCTATGTAGTCCCAGATCCCAAGAACAACAATTCTGAAGACAGTCTGAGGCAGACAGAGAGATAAAGGGATACTTTAAAATAAATAATTGAGGGAGTATGCTGATAAATGTGAAAGACTTTCAAGTCATGTTTACATCCCAAAATTGCTAATTTGCTAATATATGCAAAAGAAAGTATTTTATTCTTAATAGAAAAGCATCCAAAAAAATAAAATATAAATTACATCTACATTAAACATCGCAATAGAGGTATTACTGCACTTTTACATGATACCTTCCACTAATAATTCTCTATCTGTGGTAAATCTGTTATTGCATAATGATTTCTGATCATGGAAATATGACATTAAATTTGTACAAACACATACACACATATCACATTCTACTTTATGCTCTGGAAACTGTGGCTGGCTGCAGTACATTGTTAAGCAGGGACATTGATTTACACTCTAATTAGCTAGAGGTGGTCCTGCTAATCCATCATCTGGAGCACATGTTAGACAACAGTGCTGGTATAAGGTGCTAAGAGTAGCTGCTCCGCCCACATGTGAGAAGTTGATTGGTGCAGAGGGACTGGCTGGTGCACCTCCTCTACTGTGATGCCAGTGGGTGCCCTGTGTGCATGGATCACATCACTGTAACCCCATCCCCACTGCTCTGTAAGCTCAGCTTTAATTATTGCTCATGCTGGCTCACCGGTAATTAAAGTTTGGGTTAGGGCATTGGGGCTGAAGCTGTCAGGGTAATTGGTTTGCACTGGAGTGGAGGCCTCTGGGCCGTACTCTCCTCTTTATGTTATTTTCATAATCACAAAGTAATGAAAAGACATTACTTTATCAAACAATGGCTTAAATTTAATTCTGATTGTGCTTCCAGATAGCATTTTTTAAGCTATGGCTTAATGTAGAGTAAACAATATTGGAATATAAATGGTAACAACTTCCTACTCTAGTTTCCTTAGGTTTGAACCTGGTTTGCAGTTATTGAGATGTCACATAGTTTAGCTAGTTTAATTTAATTGCAAATCAACAAGAAAAGTGACATTTTAGTGAATCTTTGAACTTCAAATGTTTTTGTGATTTTTACATTAGCCCAAGAGCAAAGATTTCGGAAAGTAAGAGATTTATAACACGAAAAAACATCTTATACTTATGGTGAAACCAAAATGTGACCTAATCGCGAATAATATACACATCCTACCTCTGAGAAGAAGAGGGACAGAATGATAAGGCTGATCCAGTGGATAATGCTGGCAAATTGGAACGCATTGGAAACTATTTGGAGAGAAAACAGAATAAATGTTTATTTGCACAGTCCTTATGGTGTACAGTGTCCATCCATTAACTCACTGTGCTACCAGCATACCCACTTCCTATACAACTAATCTGTTTCTGCACTCTCTTGCCCAATCCCATCTTATTGCCCATCTGCTATTTCTCTTGTAGGGCAGGTAGTGGACTTGAGAACTACATTACAATAGACATAAAGTGACTAGAGTCCTGCAGTCCCCACAGCGAGACTCAAGTATCAACAGAGCTGGACGCTGGCCAGTAATCGATGAGGACGGCTGCCTGCTGCCACTGACAAGAATCTTGGTTCATTATCACCTCTATCCATCACTCTCCATCATAACCATTTATCGTCCAGCTCCACAAGCTGTTTGTGTAGTCGGACTACACATCTAGCGAAAATGCACACAAGATACAGTTAAATATGGACATTATCACAACAAACGTAAGCAGAAAATTACTGATAGTCTTACTGGCACCTACAATGTTTTTTTTCTTAAATAAATAACTATATGTACTGAGGTGAAATGGTATAAGATACAGATTGTGTAACTGTAAACTCTACAATATGTTACCATGACTGTAAACACAATCTAAGTCATATGCATTTATATTATGGAAAATTAGGGCTTTGTAAACAGTAGCATGAATGCTCATAATGGCATTATTAGAAGACATAGTATCTGTACTATTTGATCAAAAGTACAGATAACAGCAAATGAAAATCCAATATAAGTAAAAATGTCAAGTATCTAGTACAGGTACTTATTCTGTGGAAAAATAACTCCTGTTGTAATATCATGGTTATTTATAGTTATGTGTAAGAAGCTGGGGGGTTTTTGAAGCTCAGTAAAGTGAAGCTACTTTAAGCTTCCTTAAATACATTATTTACATTACTTATACTTCTGCTTGCTGACCTTAACAGGCTACATGTTTAAAAAAAATTAGGTGACATAGCAGCAATGACTGCCCAGGTTGATGTATAGAGAAAATCCAATGTCAGCAATAATAAAAAAAAATAATGGCACACCTTATATATTTCTGAAAGTATGTGATCCTAGCAGAAGGTAGGGCACAGTGCAGACACAGCATCAGTGTTTAATTTTCAAGGACACTAAACTGTTTAACTCCTCACTGCTCCAGTGGAGCTGCTACTATATGCCTCCCAAGTGTTTTATGAACGTCACACTGTGTATTAATGGATAAGAATATGCATGCTCAGCAAGCTTTTCCTTACATAATAGTACAGGCTTAAACGGGAGAAATAAAAGCACACTGTTTACATTGTAAGAGTTTGGTGTCTATAAGCAGCTCCAAAGACAGGAAAAGCACCACCAGGATAACGCAGGCCACCAGGATACAATTGAAGCCAGCACTGAGCAGACAGACCTGCCACAGGGCCACTCGACGCCCACAGCACGGCTTCAGCCAGTTGGACCTAAAAGGACAAGGAAGAGGGGGGTGGAAGGTTTTAATGTGACACAAATTTCAACCAGCATTTACAATTTCTTAATTTAAATATCAAAAAACAGTCAGAAGCTTGTAAAAACCACAACCCAACTCTTACTGAGATAATAAAAAACCCTGACTTTTTGACTGTGTGGATTTATCCTTTTATCTACTTTAATTGTTTAATGTACAAGGTACAAATCTAAAATTAGGTTAAAAAAAAGAAAGAAAGTACTGATATGTGGACATATCATGTTTCACAACATAAGTATATAATTTAAATTTACATTCTGACTGCAGGACTCTCTGTGACTGATTCCATGACCCCAGTAATATGCTGAACAATATTTCAGTAAGTATATGAATATGAACAGCTGAACTCCCCAACATGGCCAGCAGAGGGTGGTAGTTTACACTTATCAAAGGTGATGTCTGTTTAAATCTGGGCAAAGTTTGGTAGTGATGGCCAAAGAAAAGTGTGGTCAGAGGGAGCATTGACAGAGAAAAAGACAGTGAAGCTCTGTGAACTAGTGTTCTGACCATCAGCAGTGTGAGTTGAATACTGATGGGCTCCTTTTTATATGGGAATGAAGGGAGTCACTGTAGAGGATGCTGCTAAGAAGGAATGATTTCACATGTTTAGCTTGGGACATAAGTTAAATGTGGCCTGGAATGAAGAAAAAAATTATTAGTTTTAATAACACAGTGTCTGTGGCCTATTTGTTTGGCTATGGCATACAGGCTTCAATAAAACATCAATATTACAGTACAGAAAATGAGAGTCTCTCATATCATAGAATCAGACAGACTGGTTTACGTTCGAGATGAAATGATAGATTAAGATTTTAATACGTTTCAGCCTAAACTTCACTTTACTGTAAGAAATCAGCATTTAGGCCACTAGTGTGTCTGGCAAGCCTAATTCTATTTTGAAATAGTAGGATGGTCATACAGATCAGCTACTACAAGGGCTGACAGTAGGAGCTGAGAGAAACAATGCCTTTCACCGGCTCTCCTGCTGGTATGGAAAGTTGGCTCTGCCCACCACCTTTCCCTTCTCCCCATGCTCTGGCATAAAAGAGACAGACATTGGCAGAGCATTTCCCTCCTCTGATCATGTCTTCATTCCTTGGCATGGCACTAATATGAGCTGCAACGGTGGCAAAATGGCTCCATTTTCACCACAGCTTCAAAATGAATTTTCTATATTCATCATAGAAGCCATATCTAAACATTTAACTTTCCCTGTTTTAAAATGTTTGAGGAATTTGTGTGTATCCTTGAAATTATATCTTTTAAATGCTGTGTAAGAAGGGATGATACTACAGTATATCGTGTATACTAGATACTCACTTCATGTGTCTTTTTGGTTATAAGTGTTAAAACAGAACCTGCAAAATTATTATTCACAGTTAAATCAAGAATTTCCCTTAAGAAGGAAATCCTAACAAAAACATTTTCAGAGGACCCCTCTTTATAATTTCCTCCTGCAGTGGCACATTTATGTAGCAATGAGGAAAATGTTTTTAGCAGCTGTCGAGCTGATCACTCCACCCTCCCACTGCTTTCTCACAAAAAAAGTATTCCTTACAGCCTGGCATGGGTAGAGCCACAAGTCTGTAAACAATGCACGACTAATGTAATAAAGGCATAATCATGCTGATAGCAATCATCTTCTTGGCACTGGGTGGGGTGGCACAAGTGTGCGAGCTCCAGATGGTGTAAAATCTGCACCACCAGTCTTGCAGAGACTCTGTGGATGCCAGGTATGATGCCATTATGTGTATCAGCCTATATGCCAGAACACCTGGGCATCCCGCGAAAAAGAAAATATCAATGTATTTACGATATATATTTTTAAAATGTGTACTTTCAATTGTTTTGGAGTTAGTTTTAACTCCTTCAAGGCCATAAAAGTTTCTCAGAGTTCTGGATTTTGACTGGGCCATTGCAGCTCCTCGATTCTTTTCTCTTTCAGCCGTTCTGTTGTAGCTTTGCTGCTGTCCTGTCCTATTGTCCTGTTGGACAAATGGCCTCAAATTTCACATTACTACCACCATGCTTGACAGCTAGTATAAGGTGTATGTACTGATATGCTGTATTTAGTTTTTGCCAAACATGTCACTGTGCCTTACATATATCAGATATTTTCATTTTGGTGTCATCTGTCCTAAGAAAGTTGTTTCAGAAGTCTTATTATTATTATTATTATTATTGTAGGGTCTACCTTAAAATATAAAGAGCCTTGAGGAGACTGTTGTTGTGATTTGGTGCTGTAAAAATAAGGATTGAATTGAACAAAATATAAGAGAAGTGAATGCAATAGCAATTAAGTACACTATAATAGAACCAAAAAGGCTTCCCAATAAGTTTTAATCCTAAATTAACATAATGAACTAGTAAAAAGAAGCTGACATGATCTGTTTGCACTTAAGACCAAAACAGACAAACAGAACTTGCTCTTGTAACAAATCATTATTATCTCCAAAAAACTGAGCCTTTTGTGTTAGTTTCTTTCATACAATGCAAGTTTTTCTTCCAGGAACCTGTCCACTGGTGCTGATGTTAGGTGTATAAAATGCAAAGCAAAGTTTGAAGGTATATCTTGCTTTTCACCACTATATTTGTTTTAAAAAAAAAAGGCAAAAAAAAAATATAAATAAAGATATATATATTTGCAGCTGTGATTGTTATTAAAAAACAAAACAAAACAAGCCCCCTTTTTTATGGAGTCAGAGATGTATCTCTTGTTTGGGGAGTTTTGCAGATCCTCTGGGCATCCTGGCCTTGAGGTGAATTTGCTGGGACATTTACTAAAAAATGTGGCATTGTGTTAACACAGACCTGCTCCAATAGCAACAGCAAGGGTATATGTAGTTTACAGCAAACTTTCATTTCACACAACTCTATCCTTATGCAACTTCTTTACCATGATTTTCTGAAGCTGAATTATCCAAACTTGTTTCATTTAAAGTAATTATTAAATCATCACAGGTACAATAGATTATTGTCAATTCAAGTAATGCAAGTATTGTTAATTTCGAAAGGATAAACAAGATGTTGTCAAATCTAAAGATAGAAATAAATTAGAACATACCAAATTAAAGCAGTCTCTCTCCTTTCATGTCAAACAGTCAATATGTGCATCCCAGCCATTACATTACTGCCGTCTTGTGGCTGAAGTCAGTTATTGGCTGAAAGCTGTGCCTATTTTAATCTCATAAGAGACCGCAGCTCTCTCTGTTTTAAATGTGTGTCCATCTCCTTTTAACATTGACAATGACTATTGTTAACAACATTAATCTAAGAGGCTTTTTTCTGCATGCAACATGCAAGGCAAGTTGTCTCTGAGTCTGCTTTCACTGCTGCGAGATCAGTTACAATTTGCACTTTGTGTGGAAACACAGCTAGCATTAGCTAGTAAACCAGTTTCAGTGATTTATCTTTGTAACAGATGAAAGTAACAGCTTCGCCTCGCTAACCACCTTGGCCAACATGTATGATGTATACAATATTGAATTTAATTAATTTAGTACATTAGTAAGGAAAGCTGTGACAGTGATGGAGAGGGGGATGGTACCTCTCATGTCCAGTCCAATAAACAGACATGTTGACCAAGTGCTGGGTCAGATTAGCGTCTATTAATCTCCAAATATAACAAGTTTAGCAAGGTGCTTTGCCAACATCCACCTTTGTTTTTCATTCATATTTAAATCCACCTTCACATATTGGCAATTACCCATGTCACACAGAAGTCAACCCTTTTAAGTAAGCAGGTTTTTTGTTGTCAATATTTCAGCTTTTTTTTTATTCATATCAAGATATAGAGCCTGTGTTTTTGAGATCATTCTTTCTTGTCTGTGAAAGTCACCATAAGCCACACTTTGAAAAACTACTCCATGCCTTCAAGCCAATCCAGCCATGTCTCTGGTGGAAACAATCTCGATTTCTGAACGTGAAATTTTTACCATATGATCTGATACTCCATAAAAGTGCATCAAATTATTTCATGCTTCATTCAACCTCTGCAAGGGGGCAAAAAGAAAAAAACATTACCAAAACTATAAAACTCTTAGAGGGGGAGTAGTAAAATGAAGTGTGGAAAAATGAAATATTATCCTCACAACAGCTTTAAAGGGTACAGTCTTCTCCAGCTTTAATGGATCACAGCAATTATGCCAAAGTCAAGCCAATTACAAAGAAGACCATTAAAAGCAATTCTTAAAGGCAAGGTCCATATCATGGTAAATTTTACTATATATCCCTCCATGGCAATGGTGATCACTTTTAGATGCCATAGAAAGCATACTTTCCTCATAAATAATTTTTATCATAAAAATATTTATTTCCAGTCTTTAACAGAGTCTTACCGTGTATATTACACAGTTTTCCATATAGACCCTTTCTATGGTAAGTTATAATGTGGAGCTGTAGTCCTCTTTTCCAGAGGTGTCACACACCACCACACATGGCCAATAACTGCTTGAGGCCCCAGGCCAGTGGAAGTGAACCACGGACTAATAAACTACAGCAGGGTAATGTGTAAAGTTTGCAATGACAGTGGGGAATACCTAACATCCCTAAGTGTGTGTGTGTGTGTGTGGGGGGGGGGGCACAGC